>JAQQSW010023306.1:0-10297 GCA_028646575.1 Pseudocheirus occidentalis
CCACTATAATGACTTTGGCTTTCTGGTTTTGGAACTTGTCCTTCTGGTTTTGGGACTCAATGTTATGGTTTCTGAATAAAGACCTTGGTTCTGCCTTCCATGTGGAGAGTTTGCTACATTTTGTGATCCAAAACTATAGCAGCACATTCATAACCATCATGAGTGTTGTGAGTATCTCATTATTGATACACTAGTCGCCCCTGTCTTTGGATTGCTAGTACCTAACACTGAAACACAAAATGCTTAACAAATGCTTATTGGTTGATTGAGTACATCTTCCCCCCAAGTCTTCTCTTCTCTATGCTAAGTATCCTTAGTTCCCTCACCTGGTCCTTGGGAATGATTTCAGTCAGTCAATCAACAAGTATTTATTAAGTACTTATTAGGTACCAGGCACTGTTCCTAAGTGCTGGGAATACTCCCTGGATCCATTCTGCAGCTCCCAATACTTCAGAGCCCAACTTTGTAACAATGCTTCCAGTTGCCATGATTTTGCCAAATCCACATGGTTCCATTGTGACTGGTTGCCTCATAGAGCAACCTCTACCAGTCAGGAAAGTTTTCTTAATGGCTTACTATATTACAAATACATCATCAAACTAAGAACTACTTATTCTCAAACTTCAAATATCAAATAATCCAGGAGATTAAAAAAATTTTGTCTTTGTATTCCTAGTACTTTCACATAGTAGGTACGCTGTAGTACAGTGAATAGAGTGCTGGATATGGAGTTGGGAAGAACAGAGCTCAAATCATTCCTCTGAAACTCAGTGACTGGATAACTCTGGACAAATCATTTAATCTCTTCTAAACTTTAGTTTCCTCTTCTATGAAATTAGTCCATTGAACTCAATGGTATCTAAAGGTGCTTCCAACTATAAATCAATTTTGATAATGTTTGTTGAATTAGGTTGGATTATAGTGTGCTCCTTAGATACCAAAGAAAGTCTTTGTGAGTTGCTGTGTGACTGCTCCCAAAATAGCATCACCTAGAGGCTAATCTACGGATGAATCTCTGAACCTCCTATAAAAATGTGGTAGGAGCAGTCAAAGCTTGCATCTAATGCAGCGGGCAAGCACCCAGGATTGAGATCCCAAAGTTTCCTTCACAGTTACTCAGTCTTAGGGCAATAACCCATGATAATTAGAACAGTTACAAAAACAATAATAATAACCCAGTAAAAGCCAGTCCTATAACATATGTCTTGAGATTTTATGTGTGTGAATACATGAAAAAGCATGGGGACAGGGATGTAGAATAGCAAAGAAAAAGACTGTTAGCCAAAGTGGAGCTTAATAGTGGAGAAAGCGTACTCTAGGATGGCTACAGCATCTGGGAAGTTCTGGATATTTGTTGATCGGCTAAGTAAAATGTAATGAAACTGCACCTATGAATTCACAAAACAGATGGGACAACACAGGACCGTAGGTTGACAATGCAAGGAACTATGTTCATCAGTCCGCTTTGGAAGACAGTAGAGCAAGAATTATTCTTTTGTGTGCTAGTATTAAAAGAAGACAAGATACATACTAACAGCCTATCTTCTGGAAATGATTCCTTGCAGAGGGCACTGGTCACTAAAGCAGGAAAACCATAAGGCCGTGAAATAGGCTGGAGATATGAATGCTTTTACTATGAACTAGGATTGCATAACATACAGCTGAACATAGTCTTGCCAGTTATAGGAAAGGACTTTATATTACTTTTATTAAAGATCCTCAGCTCCAAGTTACGGAACCTTGTATAGCAGATAGACTGCATCCCAAAGCCCAGATATATGACATAAGAGTTGAAATCAAGGAATTACTTTAATTTAAAGAATCTGAAGGCTTTGAAAAAAATCTGTACCAATCACACACTCCAAAGATCCGATCTCATAATGAAATGGATAGCGAAAATAATGCTAATGTCTTAAATGATTTTGAAAGAGAAATGGGAATGGATACAGTAGAATTCCAAAGACCTCTATTTGACTTTGATGATGCTAATCCTACTAATAGACCAATCACACCAACACAAAGGAATCCCCAAAAGCTGATTTCTACTTCAATAATTATGGATGAATTTATTCTCCCATGATGTTTGGAAGAAAGTACAGATATATTTCAGGAGCTGTACATGATATATGCTCTATCTATTTGTCAGAATGGTCTAGAGAAGGAAATAGGGGGGGCAATTTAGGAGTACACTTATAGGAAGAAGTCAAGTGGCAGAAGTAACTTCAGAAAACTATTAAAGATTTATGTAAAGACATTTGAAGATTAGTTCAGTACAGAGCTGGTACTAATAGTAGAAAACTTTACCATATATTACTTTATTAAAAGTAATATTATACATGCTTCAAGAGTAATAATAATTATCCATATTTATGTATAGTTTTTTTTCCCCTGATACCAGGCCTAGCGCTCTATCTGTTGCACTATCCACATGCCTAATCAAATTAACTGAAAGCTGGAATGGTTGTGCAAATGGAACCTGAAGCAGCAATCACCTCTACAACATCCTTAACAACTGTCACTTAAAAATCTCCAGTGACAGGATCTTTTTCTCTGTGGTGTAGTAGAAAAAAAAGAAAAAGAAAGTTATAAATGCATGGGCAGTCATTATAGCCAGATTAGGAGAAAATTGGTTAAGATTTTTGAATACTGTAACTCAGCACTTCTATCCTCAGTGAGTGTTGTATTTTACCTGTCATTCTTCTGAACACTTTAAAATCTGCTCTTCCAGCACCTATATGGCGTGTCAGCCTCTGTCCAGCTTTCTTCTTCTCTCTAACAAATTCTAACAGGAATTTGTCATTTCCCACTAAAGTTCCTATCATTTCAACAAGCACCTTAAATTCTCTTAAAAAAGAACCCCCAAACTTCTGGGGAGATGAGTTAAAGAAAGCACGATACAGGGGTACCTGCTGAGGCCAAGAGAATTTGGAGAATACCAGAGGTCAAATATGAGCTGGTGACATCTAGAGAAAGAAATGGGAGGGAATTATGTCCCTAAAGCTTTGAGGTATGGGGGCAGAGAGAAGAAGGGATTGTTACTTAGTCCTGAGATTAGCTAAGAATAAATGATCTTTAAGTATTTCAGATATTTGAAACCTTTACTGTCCACCCCAACCCAGTCTTCTCTTCTGTACATCAAAAACATTGACAAATGTGGGATGCGTGCACTGTTTGCTCTCACTTCCTGACTCCCAATGACAATTTCTCCTTCTCAATCATGACCTTTCTTTGCCATTCTGTGAATGTGGTGTAATGGAAAGAATGTGGAGGTTAGAATAAAGAAGACTTGAGTTCAGACCTGACTTATAAGTTGTGGGACCTAGAGGAAGTAATTTTGGTTCTCTGAGCCTCAGTTTCCTCATCTATCAAATGGGGATGATTATACTTATACTACTTAACCAATAGTTTGGTTATGTGGCTCATTATATAAAACATTTTGTGGGCCTCAAGTCACAATAGAAATACCGACTATGATTAATTTCACTAGTCTCTTTGCTTTCAAAAAATGCACAGTTTTGTATTTGTGACTATTATGAAATTTCCTTCGTAATTTCATTTTAGTTCTGATGCCAAAGCTACTTTGTCTCTCAAGTTGCTTTCACTCATTGTTGGTAAACCCCATGGGTTCCATTTTCTCTTCCTTGACATTTGAGTAATCAAATCTACGGGTGCTCACAAAGACTTCCTTTGAGTGCAATGTGATTGGGTATCAGATGGAGTAATAGACTGTTGTGAGTTCAGAAAATGCTTGAGTCTTTATATTGTCAATAAGAACAGGTGCAGGCATAAAGAGATGAGAAATGAGTTGATTAAAGAACACTGGACTCAGAGGCATGAATCAAAGTATCATATAGTGTAAGAACAGCACAGGCCTTAGAGATCCATTTTAATGCCTCCATTGGGCAGAGGAGGAAACTGAAGACTATTGAGGCAGTGACTTGTCCAATGTCATACAGGTTACAAGTGCCAGAGTTCTGATTTGAACCCAGGACAGACTCATAGAATTTCATCACTACATGAGAGCATAGTGTCCACATTGTTGAACCCAAACTTGAAAAAAAATAACTTGTTCTAGTTTTTGCTTAAAGACTCCCAAAGAGGTGAAGCTTATGCCTTTCTGAGGCAGACCATTCTATTTTGAGAAAACTATAATTGTTCCTACATTCACTCTTTGAAACTACCTTTTATTACTTTAAGCTTCAGGAAAATGTTTTGCTTGACTGTGCCTATTTGTTACAAGAATTGGGTTTTTATTTATTTTTTTTGTGCTAGGGTAGGAGAGTGTGGTAAAAAAAAATGCTTGTTAAAAAAGTAAACTCCATTGACTTCCTTAAAAAAGTGATCTTCATAACATTATAAGCTAGGTAATATTATTAGTCCAATTTTACAGATGAGGAAACTGAGGTTTGTTGGGTTATGTAGCTATTTCAGTTATACAACTAGCAAGTTATTTTAGCTAGAATTCCAACTCACGTTCACATAAAAAGAAAAATAGTTCATCAAAACAAACCAATACTTCAAAAAAGTCTGACATTAGAGTTTGTGTTCCACATCTATAGGCTCTCACCTCTGCTAATTATCATATTGTTTCTTTTGGGCCAGTCTTTATCATTATAATCTCCCATTCAGTTTCCCTTTTTTTTTAAAAAAAAAAGTGTTTCTTGCAAACATTCATTTTTTTTAAAAATTTGAGTTCTGAATTCTCTCCCACCCACCTCCCACCCATTGAGAAAGCAAGAAATGTGATGGCAATTATGCATGTGAAATCACCTAAAATATATTTCCATATAAACAATGTTGCGAAAAGGCAAGAAAAATAAAGTTAAAAATTATGCTTCAATTTACATTCAGACTCCATCAATTTTTTCCTCTGGAGGTGGATGGCATTTTTTATCATAAGTCTTTTCAGAACTGCTGGACCTCTGGAGAAAATTTCATGGGAATAAAAAATAGTATGCCTTTTCCTCAGCTGTACATGGCACTTTCACAAAAATTGACCATGGTATTACAGAACAGAAACCCCACAACCAAATGATGAAAGGCAAAAAATATTAAATGTATCTTTTTCATACCTTAATGAAATAAGTATTATATTCAACAGAAAGCTGTAGACATATAGATTAAAAATTAATTGGAAACTAAGTGATCTAATCCCCCAAAGTGGGTAGATCAAAGGACAAATCATGGAAAAAAATCCATTATTTAATTAAAGAGGATGACAATAATGAGAAAATATACCAAAATTCATTGGATGCAGCCAAAGCAGTACTTATGGAGAAATTTGTATCTTTAATGCTTATGTCAGTAAAAGAGAAAAAGAGTGGATAAATGAAATGGGCGTAACATTTTTAAAAATTAGAAAAATAAAATAAAAATTTTCAATTAAATACTAAAATTGGATGCCCTGAATACAAGGAGAGATTGATAAAATCTAAAGTAAGAAAGTCATTGAACTGATAAATAAAACTGGGCGTTCATCTTAGGGGAAAAATAAAATAGATAAAGATTTGGTTAATTTGATTTTTAAAAGAAAGAAGAAAACCAAATTACTAGTATCAAAAAGGAAAAGAGTGAATTCAGCACCAATGAAGATGTTATTAAAGCAATTATTAGGAGCTATTTTGCCCAATTATATGCTAATAAATCTGACAGTCCAAGTGAAGTGTATGAATATTTACAAAACAATAAATTGCCTAGATGAACAGAATGGGAAACAGAAATTTTATTTAACCCTATCTTAGAAAAATAGCATGAATGGATTGTAAACAAACTCCCTAAGAAAAAATACTCAGGACCAGATCGATTCACAAATGAATTCTACCAAAGATTTAAGAATAATTAATTCTAGTACTGTATAAAGTATCTGGAAAAATAGGCAAAGAATGAGTATTATCAAATTCCTTTTGCAGCACAAATATGGTGCTGACACCTAAATCAGGAAAATCAAAAACAGAGAAAGAAAACTATAGATAAATTCCCTCAAGGAATATTGATGCAAAGATTTTAAATAAAATACTAACAAAGAGATTATAGTAACATATCACAAAGATCATACACTATGACCAGTTGAGATTTATGCCAGGAATGCAGGGCTGATTCAATATTAGGAAAACTGTTAATGCAATTGACCATATCAATAACAAAAAAACAAAATGAAACCAAAAATCACAGGCTCATCTCAACAGATGTGGAAAAACATTTTGACAAAATGCAACATTTATTCCTATTAAAAACACTAGAAAATATAGGAATTAATAGAACTTTCCTTAAAATATTAAGCAGCATCTAGCTAATACCATCAGCAAGCATTATCTGTAACAAGGATGAGCTGGAGGCCTTCCCAATAAGAACAGCGTTGAAGCAAGGCTACCCAATATCATCACTATTATTCAATATTGTATTAGAAATGCTGACTGTAGGAATAAAAGAAAAAATGAAGGAGTTAGAATAGACAATAATGAAAAAACTTTTCACTCTTTGCAGATGAAATGATAATATACTTGGGAAATCCTAGAGAAACAACTAAAAAGCTAGTTGAAACAACTTTAGCAAAGTTGCAGGATATAAAATAAACTCACATATATCACCAGCATTTCTATATATTACCAACAAAGTCTAACAGGAAGGGATAGAAAAAGAAATTGCATTTAAAATAATTGCAGACAATATAAAATACTTGGGAGTCTACATGCCAAGATTAAACCCAGGAACCATATGAACGTAATTATAAAACACTTTTTACACAAAAAAGTCCAATCTAGACTACTGGAAAAATATTCATTGATCATGGACAGGATGAAACAATATAATAAAAAATAATGACAATTCTACATAAACTGCTTTACTTATTCAGTGTCATAACAATCAAACTACCAAAAAAATTTTTATAGAACTAGGAAAAATAGTAACAAAATTCATCTGGAAGAAGAAAAGTTCAAAAGTATCAAAGGGAATCAATGGAAAATATAAGAAAAAAGTGAGTCTAGCAGTACTAGATTTCAAACTATATTATGAAGTTGAAATCATCAAAATAATCTGATACTGGCTAAGAAATAGAGAGGTGGATCAGCGGAATAGATAAGTTACACTATATATAGTAATAACTGACCATAGTGATCTATTATTTGATATATCCAAAGATCCAAGGTTTTGGGACAAGAACTTACCATGTGACAAACACTTCTGGGAAACTGGAAAGCAGTTTGGCAAAAATAAGATACAGACCCACATCTCACACTGTATACCAAGATAAGGTCAAAATGGGTACATGATTTAGACATAAAGGGTAATACTGTAAGTAAATTAGGGGAACATGGAAAATTCTATCTGTCAGATCTATAAATTAGGAGGAAGTTTATGACCAAACAAGAGATGGAGAGTATTATGGGATATAAAATGGATAATTTTGATAACATTGAAAAGGTTTTGTACAAACAAAACCAATGCAACAAAGATTATAAGAAAAGTGGGGAACTGGAGCTTTTTTTTTTTTTTTACAATTTTTACCATTTTCTCTTATAAAGGCCTCTTTTCTCAAATATATAGGAAACCGGGAGGCGGAGCCAAGATGGCAGCATAGAAATATATAGGAAACCAAGTCAAATTTATAAGAAATACAAGTCTTTCTCCAGTTGATAAATGGCCAAATGGTATGAACAGCCTGTTTTCAAAGAAATCAAAAGTATGAAATCAAATCAAAGTATGAAAACGTACTCTAAATCACTATTGATTAGATAAATGCAAATCAAAATAACTGTATAATAGAAATGGAAAATGACAGTTTTTTGGAGGGGATCTGGAAAAATAAGGATACTAATGTACTATTGATGAAGTTGCAAACTGATCCAACCATTCTGGAGAGCAATTTGGAACTATGCCCAAAAGGCTATGAAACTATGCATATCATTTGATCTGACAATGCCATTACTAGGTTTATGTTCCAAATAGATTGAAGAAAAAGGGGGAAATGTGTATGTTCAGAAATATTTATAGCAACTCTTCTTAGGTAGCAAATAATTGGAAACTGAGGGGGTGTTCATCAATTGGGGAATGTCTAAACAAATTGTGGTGTATGATTGTGATGAAATACTATTCTACAATAAGAAATAATGAGCAGGATTATTTCAGAAAAAAGTTCAGCAGACTTATACAAACTGACACAGAGTGAAGTGAGCAGAACCAGGAGAACATTTTACACAGTAAAACCAGTATTGTATGATGATTGATTGTGAATTACTTAGCTATTCTCAGCAGTACAATGATGCAAGAAAATTTCTAAGGACTTATGATGAAAAATGCTATCTATGTTCAGAGAAAGAACTGATGGAGTCCTAATGAATATTGCAACATATTTTTTTACCTTCTTTATTTTTTGTTTTACCTGATTTTTTTTGTTTCTTTTGCAACATGACTAATATGTAAATGTCCTTTGTATGACTTCACATGTATAGTGAATATCAAATTGCTTGTCTTCTCAAGAAGGGGAAGAGAGAGAGAATTTAGAAGTCAATTTTTTTAAAGTTAACTTTTTATGTGTAATTGAAATTAATTAAATAAATAAAACTACAGTGGGGAAAAAGACAGTAAATAGCAGAGATGAAGACAGTAATTTTTCCTTATTCCCATTTCAGCATGCCTTCTACTATACTAAGTCATTTTTCTGCCCTGGTTTTAAAGCTTAGTTAATATAGTAGCAACAATAACAACAGTAGGAGTACTGTCTTAGAAATATCATCGCATTCTCTCTCAACCCTGTGAAGTAGGTGCTATTATGATTCTATTTTACTTATGAGGAAACTGAAGATAAAAGAGATAAGTGGCTTGTTCAGGGTCACACAGCTACTAAGTGTCTAAGGTCAGATTTGAACTTAACATTTTTCTGATTGAGATCCAGCACTCTATATACTATACCATCTGGATGCCTAATCGAAGTAACTAAGAGTTGAGATGACTCTGCAGATAGAACCTAAAAGCAGAATCATCTCTACAACATTCTTAATAAGTTTCACTTGAAAACCTCCAGTGACAGGACCTTACTATCTGTATAATGGAAAGAACATTGGATTTAGAAATAGACCTGTGTTCAGCATCTCCACTCTGTAACTTACTGCTTCTCTGGTCGCAGGCACTTTTAAGTTATATCAGTCCTCTAAGAATAAATTTCCCCATCTATATACTGAGAGGACTTGACTAAGTGATCTCTAATGTTCATTATAATTCAAAAGTCTTATTATGTGATCTTATGAGTCATCCTATTCCATTGTTGAATAGCAGTAATTATTAGGAAGTTATTCCTTAAATTGATCATAGTCCTAATATAGATTACAATTTTATTTCATTATGATTTGTAAAAAGATATTTGGCTTTCTGAAATATTTTGGTCTTCTAAATTAATTTGTACTTTGTACCTTAACATCTGGTTATTAAAACTAAATAAACAAGTCAATTAAAAAAAGAAAAAAAATATGGTTAATTTTTGGAAAAGTGTTATGCAAAACTAAAAATGGATATAGTCTTCAGGATTTATACTTGTTCTAGTTACTTGATTTTTATAATATTCTGTAGATACCTTTAACTTCTTTCTTGTTTATCATTCTGTTAGATTTGTTTGTCTGCCACACTCCTCTATTTCATGGGAGATTTCATCTCATTCATAAACATGATCTCTGGGATGGACATTCAAGTCCTCAGTAATTATTGATATACTTTCTAGGTCTTCCTAAAATTCAGTGAGATTTACTTTTATTTATTTAGATGCTATAACAACTCAGTGTATACAAATTTACTATTATTGTTGTTCTATATTTATGGTGTCTTTAGACATAATGGAGCTTCCTTGCTTGATTCACTTCACTATACCTATTTTTCCTGCTGCTTGTCTGAGATTATAATTATTATTTTTGCTATTTTTTATTCTGTGGAAGAATAATAAATTCTACCCAACCTCTGGCTTTAATGTTTTATGAATCTTTATACTTAATTATTTTTCTTTACTTTTTTCTTTTTTTATAAATTGTTTTTTTAATTTGTTTTCTTGTTTACATCAATCATTTCCACGGGATTTTTGAGTTACAAATTTTCTCCCTGTCTTTCCCCTACCCCCAACCCCAAAACAGTGATCTCACTGTAAAGCCCCTCCCCCAATCTGCTCTCTTTTGTGCCCTCCTCCAACACCCCTCTAACTCTCTGGTAGGGCAGGGAGAGCCTCCCTACCTCATTCCCTGTATATCTTAATTCCTAGATGCATGTATTGTAGAGCTTTAAATTCTAGATTCTTTCAGTTCCTCCCTTGTCACCC
>JAQQSW010023307.1:0-10297 GCA_028646575.1 Pseudocheirus occidentalis
TATCACTAACCCCACTGAGGCTCAGAAAAGTTAAGTGGCAACCAGTGTTCCCATATTCAGTAAGCCCAAGAGACAAGACACAAATCCGGATGCCCCTGTCTCTGAATTCAGCAAACTTCCTGTTAAATCATATGGGTTTCATAGACCTCCATTTGTACCACCATGCTACATTTTGAATTTTCCTCCTACTAATCTCTGAAAGAAATTTTGTGTTCCCAACAGGATGTTCTACTCACTGTTCCCTCTAAATGCCTTGGCCTTCCCTGTTTCTTTTCAGAGTGTTCTTGCCTTCCTTTCTATTTGTCATTATAAGTGAGAAAAGCAACAAATGTAGTTAAAGAAGGTTACTATATTCCATTTGGATGAAATGTCTTTGAAACTGTTAGGTAGGAAAGATGGATTGCTTTGCTAGTCTGTAGGTTGGTAATGACACATCAATAGAAATTCTCAACAAAATTTGATGAATATCTCAATAGTAATGACATCAAGGGGGGAATTGTATTTAATTCTGAACTGATGGAGACCAATAAATGTTAGGATGAAATTCAGATCTACAAACACTAGTTAAAAATATGACATTTTGTGTCATTTGGACAGATCACATTCTTCACATTCTTCACTTTTGTCAGGAAATATGAGCAAGAAGGTAGGTATAATTTTTGAAGTTGTTATAAAAGCAATCATCTTTATAGAAAGGATCATTAAAATGTGGCTTATGGCAACATTCTGTGACAATGTTTCTGTTCATATTTAGAAATACCTAGGTCTTTAAAATAAAACGAGTATTGCTTCTGCAGATTGCTCTAGTGATTAATAAAAAAGATCTCTCCTACCATTTCAGTTGAAGGGCAAATATTTTTAAATTTGCAAACAAACAACATGCTTTTAAAATTCATTACCCATAGTTCTATTTTTAAACAAATTCATTCATTTTATCTTTCTGAATCACAGTAGAATTCAGTGTGCTTTGCATTGATTTTTTTTAGAACAATCAGGATTTCAAACTGATATCCACAAAACATAAAAGTTTCAGGGGGGAATTTTTATTATAATGTGAATTTACTTCATTTTAATTGTTATTAAGAATTAAACTGGCAATGGCATGTTCTTTATAGCACTTTGACAAAGGAAACCCATTATGTTTCATGATAATATAGAAATTTATTCTATATCCTTCCAAAAAAATCAGCAACACAGTATACATAATAAGTGGCCACCATCTCAGTTTGAAGGAATTTCACAAGGAGGAATCCACTGCCTTCTGAAGTAGCCCATTTCACTAATGGATAAATATTAGATTAGTCCATATAGAGCTCATAACATGACCCAGGAGGTACGTAAGGTTCTACATTGAGGATAACTTTGCATTGACCTTTTTAGAAAAGGAAAAGCTGGTCCTGTAGCAATTGAATGGTATGTTCTTTTCTTTTGGAAATGAAAGCCTGACTGACAAAATTTCTGGTTCATTTAGGTCATTTTAGATCCTTATTTTGTAAGGTCCTTTTCTGTTACTAGAATATAATTGCAGCAGGGCCTTCACTAGGAAACTGTGGAAGATACGGCTTGAAACTGATGGTCTAATCGACTAGTAGGGTTCGACCCAAAGCTGTCTGTTAGCATTGCATTGTTGTGGTTGTTATTGTTACAGCCCTTCTTCCTACTGGTTATTTTGGAAAGCAACCAAAGGCATTTTAGTAATTCCTCTGTGTTTTCCGATGCATGCAACAATCTACACAGTCTGAGGGGGAAATGGGGAGTGGGTAGAACTCATGACAAGCCATTGTTAATATTGATGGGGAAGGGAGAAGAATAAAAGGAGATGGGAGAGGGGAGAAAAAGAGAGGAGGGAGGTTGGGGGGAGAGACAGAGACAGAGAGAGGGACACAGAGAGACACAGAGAGAGAGAGACACAGAGAGAAACAGAGACAGAGAGTGAGAGTAGCTTGTGACCTGGGGGAGGTGAAAAGTATTGGAGGAGAATAAAGAGCTGTTCCATTAGGCTTCAGTTAAGTCTGATGTCTATGGTGTCACAGGACCCAGAATACCCAAGGTCAACAGAGAAATAGAAACAACCTGGTCAGAATAAATGTATTTAGCTGAGAGAATACCCTGCTGAGACAGTGACAATCCTTTTTCTCTATAGGCTGTGTTGGAAGCCTTGCCACTAAAGGAAAAATACCAATAACCCCTTTTTTTGGACTAATGTGAAACACAGGGGGAAAGATGAACAGAATGGGAGATGCATGATTTCATCTACTGATTAGTATCAGCAGCATACCTACAACATTAAGCAGATCAATAAAGGAGGCATAAAAGGAAGTTCCAACACCTGGATGTCACTTCCAAAAGAGGAAATAGCTCCTCTCGAGTGAGTCCCATCCAGGGTAAGGTTTTAAGTGATTGAGAATATTTAAGTTTCAAAGAGATCATTGTTCACTGATGGACATTGGCATTTCAATGTGCTACATTACAAAATCTAATGATTGTTTTGTTGTTGTTTGATTAGTTTTATTTTTTTTCCTCAGCCTCTAAATAATTCTTTTCATATTTGATCATGTGTAAGGGGAACTGGTCACTACCTCTCAGGGCATGTAGAGCATCAGACACTGAACCTCCCAAATAATTGCAGCAGTGTTCAATCAACTAAAATACTGAAAAGGCCCTCCTAAGTACACCTGGGCCCTTTGAATCAGAAAGAAACATAAGTCACAGAGGTTTCAGAGATTTAAAATTGAATTTTATAATGCCTATATAGGAAACATTTAATGAGTTCCAAAACCATGATCCTATAACTACAGTTTTAGGAACTAAGAGAATGGAGGAGAAATGAATGAGCATAGTCTCTGCAATGTCTCCCAACTCTGAGGCAGTCAAAAGGTTGAAAATTTTGTATCATACCCATAGCACTAGAATCTAAGCTATAACATTTTTCTTCTTAGACAAGAAACTGAAATTCATTTCAGTTTAATCCAACAAGCATTTGTAAAGCATCTACTATATAGAAATAGCTAGGGGAGACAATAGTAAGAACTTAATAATGCTTTTTAAAACTTTTTCATTCTTCAATACATTCATTCATTCAATGAGCATACAAGGAGAAGCAGTTAAGAAGTTTGCAGCCTCTTGGGCAAAAGCCTAATATACATAGATATGTAAATACTATGCAGTTTTTGTGGAGTGCTAAGAAATGGAAATTCAGAATATGGACTTGAATAGAAAGTGCCATTTGAGCTGAGGTTTCAGTGGAGGTAGTGAATCTAAGAGGCAGAAGTGAGGAGGGAGAATGTTTGTGGAAAGGGGGATGGCAAAGATATGGCTACCTGACTGTTTGGGAGAGGAAAAAGAGGGAAGGGAGAAACACGAAAGGATGAAGTGGAACATTATTAAACATATATTTTGGAAATTATAAACACTGAAATGATATAATTATTCCCAAGCACAGGGAATATATGAGAAATATATTCCAATAGGAATGCTGTACATACAATTGTGTGTATACAATATTTCTCCTGGGATTGACAACATTCTATCTAGTTCAGCAATTTCATTAGCCTATTTTTCTACCATTCTTTACTATTGTCAGTCTTGTTATAAAATTGGGCTTCTCCAGTTAAGGGTCACCTCAAGGGTGCCCTTGATGTCTCTTTGGTTCACTATTTTGCCTTGCTTTGGTAGAACCATCCTGGCCTATTTCGGGGCTACACTCCACTGCAGAGGGAACAGGCAATTACTGTTAGTGATGGGACTCATTTCCATTCTTCCTTTTCACAAAACTCCTTACTAACACAGAAAGGGGCTGAGAAGAGCTCATTATGAGAAATCATGTCACACTACTTGGTTCTTTTTTCCTTCTAATTCTTAGCAATTTCTAGGAAATATCTATCTCTAGCTAAACATTATGAGGTGACCCAGCCATGCTCATTCCATTCTCAGTTCAAATTACTCTCCAGATTGCTGGGCATCATTGTCAGAAACCTTGCCTCATTTGAGATAAATCCTTCCTGGGGCCTGATCCTTGCCTGTTTCCAATTCCCCTTTATGTTGGCCTTCTATCATATTAAAATAGTATAAACTTTTTGAGGAGCAGCTAAGTGACACAGTGGGTAGAGTATAGACTTGAAATCAGGAAGACTCATCTTCCTGAGTTTAAATCTGGCCTCAGACGCTTACTAGATGTATGACCCTAGACAAGTCACTTAACCCTGTTTGCCTCAGTTCTTCACTTGTAAAATGAACAGAAGAAGGAAATGGCAAACCATACCAGTCTCTTTCCTAAGAAAACCCAAAATGGAGCCATGAAGAGTTGGACATGACTGAAATGACTGAAAAGTAAAAAAAAAAAAAACCTTCTTGAAGGTAGGGACCATCTCATTTGCTAAAAGTGTATCCCCAATCCATCTATCCCTCCATCCATCTATCCATCCATCTGTCTGTCTGTCCATCTATCTATCTATCTATCTATCTATCTATCTATCTATCTATCTATCTATCAAATCTTCTACCCACCTATCAAATCTGTCATCTAAAATGCCATAAAATATACATATTATAAAGCATCATTAGCGCAGTTACCACCACTGCCACCACTACAATCACCATCATTGTGATGCCTTCTCTGAAGATTTATTTTATTGTCTCATCATAACACGGAGCTGACCCTGATTTCTCAAAGGCTAAGGCAGTATGAGACCATTAACACTGTACTTCTGTCCACCGAGGCAATAAGTATTTTTGACCACAGAAATTTATAAAAAAAAAAGAGTGCTTTTCAAATCTTAAAATGTCATATAAATGCAAGCTATAATTATGAAGGTTTTAGATGAATGGATAGTTTGTAGCGGGAGAGGAAGTTTCTACACTGGGACTGTAAACACTAGGATTTCAGTATGCTGACAAAATCATAGGTAGGTTTTTTGGGGAAGCATATCAATAACCTTAGTCTTTGATAGAATACTGAATACATCACAATTGTGTGTTCACTTCTTGTTTTGAGGAATTGTTTATGGTAACATGTATCAAGGGCAATAGCCAGTCATAAAGATGTTGATTGTTTAGAAATACATCTGGAACATTTTCATAGTGACCTTGAGAATTCTAAATCAGAAAGTTCCCTGGGTGAGACAGTATGTGTTGACACTGGGTTATTACATCAGCAAAAGATGAATGTAGCCTTTGTGTCTCCTACTTAAGTAGTTTCTTTCATCCTAAGTCTCACCTGATGGGATTCACAGTTACACATGTAGTTTGTTATTGACACATTCTTAAATGTCAAGTCATTTGAATAGATGAAAAGCATTCTAGTAGAATAAACCAAGCCCTTTCCAAATTCCTATCATGGTTCCTGGCATGCTTTGCTTCGATATTTTTTATTGTTACATCAAAGTGTAATTTTTTTTCAAAGAAAGGATAATATAATCTTAAATTCCAGTTGTATTCTTCTCTTCAGTTCTTATAGTCAAGTAACAAGGTTTAGCTGCTGGGACCATCTGTGCATCTTAGACAGTTTCTCGGTTTGGACAAATATCAGAGGTTTCATGCTGTGCAATGAAATCCTAATTTGTGAGGATGCAGAAATTTATTTAGCATAAACATGTTAATGCTGCATTGAAGAATGACAGTAATTGCATCTGCCTAAGAGTTGATAAGAATATTTCTCAAGTTACAAAATTATATCACTGTTACCAAAGAATAGATCACTGTCCCAAGTGTTTGAAGATGACATCATTGTCTGGCATTGTTGGTGTACGTAGTTCATGGAAGAGGTGTGACTATAATGAAATGGAAGGGATGTTTTTTGACAAACCTACAAGATTTTATACTTCCAAATGAGTGTTTTTCCTTTCCAATACATCCCCATTGTAAGCAGTGTCTGTGCCACTTCTGTTGCTCTAAACATAGTCCTTCATGTTTTATAGTGGAAAAAGCACTGAGTTTGGAGCTGAGAAAATGAGCAGACAGTGGAAAAAAATCAGACTATATAATCTTAATTTGTTGGCAAAGAAGATCAGAATACACAACCAGAAGACATCAGAGTCAAAGCTACTACATCCAAAGCCTCCAATAAAAATATGAATTGATCTCAGGCCATGGAGGAGCTCAAAGAGGATTTTGAAAATTAAATAAGAAAAATAGAAGAAAAATCATAAAGAGAAGTGAGGGTGATGCAAAAAAATTATGACAAATGGGTCAACAGTTTGCTAAAGGAGACCCCCAAAATACTGAAGAAAATAACATCTTAAAAATAGACTAATCCAAATAGGAAAATAAGTCTAAAAAACCAGTGAGGAGAAGAATGCCTTAACAAGCATTTCAAATGGAAAAAAGATTCAGAAGATAAAGTCCTTAAAAGTTAGAATGGAGCAAATGGAGGATAATGACTCTATGAGGAATCAAGAAATTATAAAATAAAACCAAAACAATGAAGAAATAAAAGACAAGGTGAAACATCTCATAAGAAAAATTACTGACTTGGAAAATAAATCCAGGAGAGATAATTTAAAAATTAATGGAATACCTGAAATTCATGACCAAAAAAAGAGCTTAGATATCATCTTTCAAGAAATTTTCAAGGAAAACTGTCATGATATTCTAGAACCAGAGGGGAAAATAGAAATTGGAAGAATCCACTAATCACCTCCTGAAAGAGATCCTAAAAAGAAAACTCTGAGGAATATTGTAGCCAAATTTAGACTTCACAGGTCAAGGAAAAATTATTGCAAGCAGTCACAAAGAAACAATTTGAGTATTGTGGAAACACAATCAGGATAGTACAAGATCTAATAGTTACTATATTAAGGAATTAGAGAGTTTGGAATATGATATTCTGGAGATCAAAGGAGCTAGGAATAAAATCAGTAATCATCTACCCAGCAAAACTGAGCGTGATCTTTCTGGGGTGTGGGAAGGGGGTAATGGACATTCAAGGAAATAGAGGACTTTCAAGCATTCTTGATGGAAAGACAAGAGCTGAATAGAAAATTTGACTTTCAAATACGAGAAAAGGTAAACAGATTTATTTAACCATTGCTGTATCTGTCATTTAGGTATACAAGGTAGGCCAGTAAGTACACTGAAATTTCAGTATGCAACATGCATGATGAAATATTAGGAAAATTGAGCCACTGTAATCATTCTAAGCATTTTTCCCCAAGAATTAACTTTCATTGTATAAATGTATATTTTATGCAGATTTCAAAATTTCTGTGAGGTGAGATGATAAAGATGGCATAGGACTCCCTTGGTGGTAGTAAATATGCATTGCAGCTTTCCATACTGTATTTATGTAAAGCCTCATGCATTTTCACAATATAGTAAAATTAATTGTCTAAGGAAATTCTCGAGTTTTTTAGTAGGATTTGATTGCCAAGATTTATGATAAATACAAAATGTGTATTATGTATTTATTGAGACATGCACATATGTGTATTATATACATAGATACACAACTTCTCTCTTCCATACATGCATACACATACAGATACATGTATTGTGTTTAGTGGAAAAAACAGACAAGATCAAGGACCTACTGAAATACTGAACTCATATGCATATATATACATATATAAATATACATTTTTATGTGTTTATATGATACACATATAGACAAGTAGAATACACACACACACACACACACACACACACACTTATACACAAGTAGAAAACTGTCCTTCTTAGTCTTTTTTGTGTCCTTGGCCCCTTTGTTAGTCATTCAGTGTGGTGAAGCTCATGTCCCTTCTCAGAATACTGTTATTTTTTTTAATTCAGAAAATAAATAGCATTATGAAGGAAACTGATTATATGGAATGACAGTTATCAACAGCAACAGCAACAAATTATTTGGCCCCAGTTGAAGATTCTCTAACACACAATCCTGGCTAATAAAGTTAAAGTGCAGAGATTTCATTCTGCTATTGAAGATGAATCCCTATAAATGATATAAACATCCCAAGTAATACCTCTATTAAGATTTTATTGTGGAATTGATCATGTCTCCTTGGTGGAATATACGCAATCATTTTGCTCTAGAACCTCCACATTAAATATATTTGGTTGAATCAATGGTAGCTGTTCACCTAAGTCACTACCTTTAACTTGGCTATTAAAAATGCAAAGTAGACACAAGACAGAGAGATGGGACTAACTAAGGCTGAATGGGAATGGGAGATGCTGTTCTGACTCCTAGAGTCTCTGATTTTGGCGCATTTCCACAGTAGTCTATTTAGAAAGCAGGCTGCTTGCTTATTTGGAATACTCGGAGTACAGTGTATTTCAGAAAACAGTATGGTCTCAAGAGAGGAGGAGCCATATAACCATGGAAATAGCAATGTGCAGAGGCAGCAGTAGTGGAGTAATCAAGAGATCCTAGACAAATGGAGGAATCCTGGGACCCAATCTCTTGAAGAGAAACTGAACAATTTGATATCCAAATTCTTAAATTATATATGAGCCAGAGACAATGAACAGCAGCAGATAGTCACAGGGTGGATTAGCAAACTACCATCTTCCAGTCCTCCGTTAATACTTTAAGTTCTATGATCTGAATGGGTGTGTGTGTTTGGGGCAGGAGAGGTAATGGAGGGGCAATAGACAATTCTTTAATTGCTCCAGCCTCAAGCTTAGAGTGAAATCGTAAGTCTATAACACTGTACAGGTCTCTAAGAGTAATGGTGTTCAGTGGAAAGGAGAAATGCCTTTATAATCTATGGTCTATGGGCCAAGGTGTAAGTTTGTTGTGTTTTTAGGTTCTTGTCAGGCAAAATAAAACCCTCCTCAAGTTGAATAAACATTATCAGTCTTAGTGTTTACATTAGAAATAAAGCCCTTTTAACTTCCACCCTCCAAGAATGCTCCCTCCTAAACACACACACACACACACACACACACACACACACACACACACATCTGTATTCTGATATTCCTAGAGATGAGCTTAGTGTGGGCAAAAATGGGGGGAAAAAAACAATTCTGATTTCCAAGGGGAAGATTTGTTGGTTATAGAGGAAAAAACAACATGTAAGAAGCCTTTCGAGATTTAACTATATCTGTGTTAGCTCCAAAATCCATCTGTGGACTTTGGGAATCTCTTTGCTTCTCTCTTTGTCTGTCTGTCTGTCTCTCAATCAATCAATATACCTTCATGAAGTGCCTGCAATATGTCAGGCATTGACATAAACCCCAGAGATACAAAAAGAGTCAAAGACAATCCTTGTCCTTATAATCTGATGTAGAAGACACATCAAAGCAAATATATACAAAACAAGGAACAGATAAGATGAATAGAAAATAATTAAGTGAGGGAAGGAACCAGAATAAAAAAAAAAAGATTAAAGAAATATCCCAAACAAATGAAGAAAACCCTGCCCTTTTCCTAGATAGACTGGTAGAAGCTATTAAAAGGTATACAAATTTAGATCCTGATTCTACAGAAGGGGCAGCTATTCTTAACATGTATTTCATTACTCAGTCTGCCCCAGATATTAGGAGGAAACTGCAGAAATTGGCGATGGGACCCCAAACACCTCAGGCCCAATTACTGGAGATAGCCTTTGGAGTCTTTAATAACAGAGACCTGGTTGCAGTAGAGGAGAAAGAATGCAGGGAACGAACCAGAGACAGAGAACATGCTCGATTCTTGGCTGCTGCCATGGCCAGGAAAAGTCCCTCCAGAGGATCCCCTTGAAGGAAGCCCAGTCACTTGGGCAGAGGGAAAGCCTGCTTTGATGCCACAAGGAGGGTCACTGGTCCAAGGAGTGCCCCTCCAGGGCACCCCGCCAGAGGGAGTCCCAGGAACCAATGCCTCTAGAACCATGTCTGTCTGACCAGAAGGGATATTGGAGGAAGGATGGTCACCGAGGTAAAAGTGGTAGAGCCACCTCCCAGTACCCTGTCATCCAGTCTTCTCAGGACTCGGAATGACGGGGAAGCCTGGGGCCTGGCAATGCTCCCACTTTCTCCATTTCCCTTGCTGAACTCTGGGCAAGCATCGTGGCTGAAGGTAAGGTTACCCACTTTATGGCTAGGTTCTCTGTTCTAACCAATTGGTTCTACCCTCCCCTTGACCAGTCAGGTCAGGGGCATTGAAGGGGAAACTAAGGGATGTTTCCAGACATACCCAGCCCCTGCCTATTTGAGGCTCTGTTGTTTGAACACTCCTTCCTTATGCTCTTCTTATTCTGTCCCCTTGTTGGGAAGGGACCTGTTGGTGAAATTGGGAAGCCAATTTTCTCTAGTTAAGCCTCCCAGATCTCCCCATGTTCCCTGAATGTGGGAGATAGTTGAGTCAATTGTTTGGGATAAA
>JAQQSW010023308.1:0-10296 GCA_028646575.1 Pseudocheirus occidentalis
ATGCACGAGCCCTTGGCCCTGATGGATCGCGTCAGCCCCCCTGCTATCTGCAGGCCGAGGGCTCTGAAGCAGCCCAGTGGGGGCTGCTGCGGCTCTCAGCCATTCCTGCTGCTACAGCCACCTCCCACTGCTTCCTTGCCCTGGGAGCAGTTTGCCCGGACCCGCTCTTCTCCTCCCCAGTTAGCAAAATCCACCAACCTTTCTCTTAGCCTTTTTTTCTACTGGCCTGATAGATGTGATAATTGTGCCTCCAGTGCAGCTGATCTACTCTCCTATAGCTGTGGTTTCCTGCCCAATGCCCCACGGCTTGAGCCAGCCGGGGTTTCAACCACGGGTCCCAGACTGCTGTGAAGAGCCCCGCCTGCTGTGCTGCCTGTAGCAACAGATGTGCTTTTTATCTTTTTGAGAGTTTTGGAGCTTGAAAATCTGTTTAGCGTCCCATTTTATGGGTTTTTTAGCTTGTTTGTGTGGGAGCTGTGGTGCTTTCCTGCTTCTATGCCGCCATCTTAGCTCTGCCCATCAAGTATATTGGATCTTAAGCCCAGTGTGATCTGGGTTCAAATCCTGGTTCTGCTTCTGTGTGACTTAACTGCCAATTCACCTCTCTGGCCCTTAGCTTTCTCATCTGTTTTGTAAAATGAGGGTCTTACATTGGATCAGACATTCTTAACCCTTTTTGTGTGTTGTGGACTGCTTTAGACATTTGAGGAGGCATATATATGAATCCTTTTTCAGAAACAGAATTAATAAAATTAGCAAAATAAAATACATGGGATTACAAAAGAAAGTATATTGAAATAGTTATTCAAATATTTTAAAATGTTTTATAGATCTCGAATCTCAGGTTAAGAACACCTACCCTTGATGTTCTCTGAGGTGCTTTCCAACCCTAAGTCTTATGATCAATACCCAAGAGTTGAAAAGTTTTCTCCCCCTGGAACCTAAGGAGACTTAAGCAGCTGTGCATCATCTCCATATTCCCCCTAAATGACATTGTGTAACATTCTACAAATATCAAGCTTCACTAAATGTTTAACTAGAAATTCACACTGTTCAAAGTTTAAAAAAAAACCCTCCTAATACTCAGAGAAAAAAAAAGAACCTTGAGCCAAGAATAAAAGGCTATTGATATTAAAAGGAACACTTTGAATTTTTCCTATGAGAAAAGAAAAAATAGCCTCTGTGAATCTGAAATTCACAGGTCTCCCAGGCATTCTGAAAAAACTACAAAACCTGCAGAATCAGTTATTTCTTATTGATAATTTGCCTTGATCAAGCTAATTAGCTATTCTTTGTTTGGGGCTAAACTGTCTACATAAACAGTTAATTCCACACAAATTATTTGGATGTGCAGTTTTCTTTTCTACTGATTTGGTACATTTTGGTAATTAATGAAACTATAGCCTGAACAAATCTCCCATTAAATGTATAGTTTGTTGATCATGAATTATAATTATTTTCCCAGATTATAACAGGCTTGCTAATATTTTTTTTAAATTAGCCATAGCACAACATGACCTTTCTTGCTATATGAGTAGCAGCTTTTCCTAAGTATAGACATGCTGCATTAATTGTTTATGAATTGCTTGTTTGAGTAAAAATGTGTCAAATGCATGCTATATTCAGACAGGAAAAATCAAATTTTGTTATCAAAGCATAAAAAGAAGACAAAACAGAGAGGATTTACAATATTCTCTAAATCAGTGTTGCTGACTTGCTACCCTTTTTTTTCTCCTATGACCACTTAGAATATTAGTAAGTATATCAATATAACAACATAGGCACCTCGGTAGTTTCATTCTCTAACATATTTTTCTCCCTAACCAATTATTTTTTTCTACTTCGTAAATAGAAACTAAAAATGGAACACATGTAAGCAACATTTCACAAAATAACATTTTCTTCAGTTATTAATGCCTCCCCCCCTGAATTTCCTTATTTTCCTTTCAAATATTTTTATTGACCTTTCCTTTTTACATATCATTATAATTTCCCCGTGTCCCTCTCCTTCCCCTTTCCAAAAAGCCATCTAATATAATGAGGGATATTTTTAGATAAAAACATGAAAAATTCAAAGAAACAGATTATTTCATAAAAGAAAATATGTGTGATATACAACACTTTTGAACTTCCTGCCTCTTCAAAGCGTTTGGGAAGGGGTTGTTTTCTCATATCTATTTTAAAGTCATTTTTTCTTTGTAATTTTACAATAGTAACTTTTAGTGTGAGTGTGTGCGTGTGTGTGTGTGTGTGTGTGTGTGTGTGTGTAAGAGACAGAGACAGACAGAGACAGAGAGAGAGAATGTGTTTGCATTGTTGTGGGGGCTGTTGATATCTTTTTTCTTAGCTCTACTTACTTCAGTCTACATCATATCATATAAATCTTTCCATGTTTTTTTCTGTATTCATCACTTTTGTCATTTCTTTTAAAAACAGCAATATTCCTTTCTATTACTGTACTACAATTTGTTTAACTATTCCCTATCCAACATATAGCTACTTTGTTTCCAATTCTTTGATATTTCTAAAAGTACTGCTATAAATATGTTTGCATGTACAGGGACTTTCTGCTTATAGTTGGAGTATAAATTCTGTAGTGAGTGAAAGGTATAGATATTTTAGTCAATTTATTTGATTAATTCCAAACTACTTTCCAAAATGGTTGTATTGCTTCAAAGCTACACCAAAAATGTGTTAATGTGATGATCTTACAACTCGTCTGTTGAAGGAATTCTAATGTTAACAGTCATTTAGTTAAGATTTTATTTTTGAGCTAACCGAGGCACTCAACTTATTGAACATTGAATAAAAAGAAGTTTACTTTGCACAACGATAATGAGTAGTTTTCAGTGGCCTTTGCCTTCAGTTTTGGTAGATGCAGCGTTCCTCACTTACTCATGGAAATATTTCTGATTAGCTGGTCCTTAAGTGGTCTTAGGCAGTGGTCAAACCTGATAGACTTGTGTGATGATAATAGAAATTTGAAGATCTTTCCTGCCCCTTAATAAGCCTAAATTGACCTTGAGGACCTTTCCTGATTTGAAAACATACACTGCCCCCTAATAGGCTACATGTGCTCACCTGGAGTCTGTGGTGGGAGGCTTGTTTTTCAGGAAGACACAATTTTTGTTACTTTGTATTCAAGTGGGTCATGAGGGTGGTGATGTTCTCTGACCCTGTTGAAGGATAAATAAATAACTAAATGTATGTGAGTGTGTGTGTGTGTGTGTGTGTGTGTGTGTGTGTGTGAGTGAGTGAGTGATTTGGCCAGATGAGACTCTGGGCAGCCATTGAGCCTCCTGGCTTTGAAAACCCATTTGCTGGTTCTTCTCTCTCTGGTGACTAACTAGGTATGGATGTAATGGTGAGACAGCTGGAAGCCCTGTCTGCTTAATTGTGTTATTTTCTCTCATAACTTCTGTTTGTATTCTCTGAAGTTCAGGTTGCTGACTTTTTTCTCTGAACTAGGTAAACGATATATGTTTGATTGATTAAAGCAGCAGTTCTCAACCTGTGGGTTGCAACCCCTTTGGGGGCCACCTAAGACCATCAGAAAACACATATTTCCGATGGTCTTAGGAACCTAGACACCTCTCCTCTATCTGTCTCCAGGTGGGTCGGCCCACATGCAGATACGCTCATATATGCGTATTAAAGGATTGCAGCATTAGGAAGGTTGAGAACCACTTGATTAAAGTAAAATTATTAACCCTTTTTGAGTTGCTTTCCTTTAGAAAGGCAGATCAAAGAACCTGTGCTAGCGTCCATCCAGGGTATGCTAAGCTGGTTGCTGCTACAACTTGAACATTGAATGACTAAAACTTTGTATATGACTGGAAGCTGTGTCAGGGAAAAACTGGCTCTATCATATACCACCTCTTAGTGGTAAAGTCATAAGATTCTTCTAGATGAACTGTCAACATTTAAATACTTAGAAGATGAACTGTCAACATTGAAATACTTATAAGCTTTTCATGGGTATTCTTCCTTGAATGGAGTACGTCACAGGGAATACTAAGGGGGAAAAGGAAAAAGAAAACAAAAGTAAATCAAAACAAAAATATTTAGGAGAGTGAAAGTCAGAAATCTTGGGCCTTTCTACCCAGATTCAAAAGGACAAAATGTCAAGTATTTTACTAGACATTCCTCCCAGTAGGAGCAGTACAGTGGTTATAAAAAGACAGAAGGGGAAGGGGAACAAAAGCAAAACAAAAAGAAAATGTGGAGCTGAGTAAAATTAGAAATTCTAGGCCTTCTGTCTTTAGAGGGACCAAGTCTCAAGTGTCAGATTTCATACTATGGTCCATGTGGTTGATGTTGCCAAATTTTTGTAATTCACCAATTGGTCTCCTAATGCAGTTAGTAATGATGAACCAGAGCAGGACCAGGAAAATCAAAGGCACAGCATAGATAATAACATCTTACATACTGTCACAGATTTTTATCCTGCTGTGAGATGGGAATGATGATTAGAAGCAGCTCCAGAAATATCAGGGCCACAGCCTGGGTATTTCTGGCATATTCAACAATTCATAAGGGATTTAATAAGGTTAAACTGCTTATATTCCTATATAGGAAGATGATACTAGTAACTCATAAGAACTTTCTCATTATTAGGCAGATAGGAGTATATAAAGGCAGAGGGCACAAGTGTGAGTTGAATATGAAGGCATGATATCTAAAAAAATAAAATTAAGGGATGAGAGAAGAATGTACCGGTAGAAAGAGATAGGAAGAGGTAGAATGGGGTAAATTATCTCACAGAAAGAGTCATGAAAAAGCTTTTATAATAGAGGGAAAGAAGGGGAGATGAGGGGGAGTGTGTAAATCTTGCTGTCATCAGAATTGGCTCAAAGAGGGAATGACATACACACTCAATTGGGTATAGAAATCTTTCTTACCCTACAGAAAAGTAGGATGGGAAGGGAATAAGAAAAAGGGTGGAGTGATGGAAGGGAGGGTAAATAGGGGTAGGGGATAGTCAGAAGCAAAACGTTTTTGAGGAAAGACAGTAAAAGGAAAGAGAAAATAGAATAAATGGAGGGAGAGAAGATGTAGATAAAGTTAGAAATAGTAACTAAAAAGTTTTGAAGCAAGTTTCTCTAATAAAGGACTCATTTCTCAAACATATAGCCAACTCAGTCAAATTTATAAAAAATGATAGCCATTCCCTGATTGATAAATGACCAAAAAATATGATCAGTATTCAGATGAAACAACTAAAGCTATATATAGTAATATGGGAAAATGCTTTAACTTACTATTGATTAGAGAAATACAAATGAAAAGAATTCTGAGGTACTACATCATACCAATTAGATTTGCTAATAGGACAGAAAAGGAAAATACAAACAGCAGAGGGAATGTAGGGAAAATGAGACATTACTGCATTGCTGGTGAAATTTTAAAGTTATTCAACAATTCTGTAGAGCAATTTGGAACTATGCCCAAAGGGCTATATATCCATGCATATCTTTTGACCTAGCAATATTTCTCCTAGGTAGTAGGAGTACTAAAGGAAAAGGACCTGTGTGTTCAAAAATATTTGTAGCAGCTCTTTTCTAGGGGCAAAGAATTAGAAATTGGGGGAGCGGGGGAACAATCAATTGGGAAATGGCTGAACAAATTGTTGTATGTGATTATGATGGAGTACTATTGTGCTATAAGAAATTATGAGCATGATGCTCTCCAAAAAATCTGGAAAGATTTACATGAATTGATGCAAAGTGAAATGCACTGTGTATAAAGTAACAGCAATATTGTAAGATGGTCAGCTATGAGTGACTTAGCTATTCTCAGCAATACAGTGATTCAAGACAACTTTGAAGATCTTGTGATGAAAAATCCTATCTATCTGGGGGGAAGTACAACTTATGGTATCTGAATACAGATTGATATAGAGTGAGCTTTAGCAGAATAGAATCCAGTGTGATTCCTTCACATTGTCATTTTAATTTAAAAAATCCATCCATTATTTCTTAACTAACAAATTTTTCCTAACATCAATTTCAACACTGTGCCCCATGTTAATTGATCATCTTTCCTTGCATTTGATTCCCATACTTGAAATAAAAAGGAAGATTCTACTTTACTAATTAGTTGATTACAAAAATCTTCAAACATATATCAAATTCTTCTTCCCACTGTTTATTTGCAAGTGAAACCACTTAAAAGTATTTTGTACATTATTCACCAACAATAATTTAGACCAGACATAAGAGGCTTTATTAAACTGTTTTCATGTCATGAAACTCCTTTGGCAGTTCAATGAAGCCTATGAATTCTGGTTAAAAATAATATTTTAAATGTGTAAAATAAAACAAAATCCATGTTGTTTAAAGAAAAGTAATTATATTGACATGTAATTATCAAAATATAAAATAAATAACAGAAGTTAAAGAACCAACACTTAAGAATCTGTAACTAAGGTCATAATGAGAGCACAGCACTATCATTTCATATAGAGATTTTTTTTGTCTTAGCTGTCACATAACTTTATAAGACCAAGTAATTCTTTTAATGTCACATACATATTTTAACGTGTTATTGATCATTAAAGCATTTAATGTTTTGGGGAATAGATAGTTGTCTTATGAACCTATTGTGCACTAAAACATCATTATTTGGGACAACTAGATACTTTAGTGGATAGAATGTCGGACTTGGAGTCAGTAAGACAAGTTCAACACCAGCTTCAAATACTTACTGTGTGATCATAGAGAAGTCATTTAATATCATCTGTAAAATCATCATAATAATAACACATCTCCTAGGGTTTTGAGAAATAGAATATGGTATTTTAACTTCCATGTTCATATACTTTGTCTGAAAAGGGAGCAAGTAGTTTAAGAGTGTAAGCCATATGTGTCATAAGCTAAAGCTTTATTGTGATAGTGGCAGTGACAAGATCTAATATAAAATGACTCACATTTGACCTTGTTTGTCCCTACCACCTAAAATGATTGCTATGTTGCCTTCACTATCAGTTATAGCAAATTCAGCTAAGTGATTTTTAATTTCTTGACTTTGATTTGAGCACTAAAAAAAAGTCAGTGTACTTACGTGAGAGTGTACTGGAAAATGTGTACTAATGGGCGACTTTACCTCTCCTTCCTTCTAGAGGGCTTTTCACACACCTACCCCACCCTAGGCAGTTGAAAATCGATGAAGCATCACCTCTCCACCAGGATGTACTTGAACTAGTCTTCTGTTGAAGAATCAATATGTTTTGAGTTAACAAAACCCTTCCCCTTTCCCCCCAGGAATGTGACAGTGAGAGGCATAGGTTAGAAAAGTCAGTATGACCACTGGCAACGAAAGCACAGAAACAATGCAAAATTTGTCCTTTCCAAGTTGAATCACTATCATTATTTACAAATTTGAAAACAAAATTCAGTGATACTCAAATTAACAAAGGATAATTAACTTGCAGCATTAAAATAGATTCCTTAAAAGTTTCTTTGATAAATAAACGGAGAAAAGTTAGTCACTAAAATAATTTACTACAAGTCCCACTTTCTTTTGTTTGTTTGTTTTAGTGGTTAATATATTTTTATCCCTCCTTTATTTGAGGGAACAAATACAAAATCAGAAAAGTGATGGTACTGGATTTGTCATTTCCCCCCAAATTTTTTTTGATTTTTCAGAAAACACAGTGGAAACACACACCAGAATCCCTCTGTATCTGTTCACAGAATTTACTATTTTAAGATTTTATCCTTTCAGTTTTGCTTTAAAAGACATAGCCTCAGCAAAATACAATATTCTCTCCCACTGTTTCACATCAATTTGTATATTTAATCCAGCCACCTGGTTTTCTAAAGTTCAAACATTTCCACACAATTCAAAGACCCCACAAAGGAGGGAAAGACTGTGAAACCAGGTGCACAAATCCCACTGTTCCTACCAACTTCATTTCAATATAGATTTTAATTGGTACTGTTGAAAGAGATTGATTGAAGCAACATTACAACTGGTTAAGCCCGTCCTCTCATTATTGTTTGATAAAATTACTCTGCAAATTTGGAAAATCTAATGAAGTTTTACAGTGGTAGAAATTGCCGGTCTCTTTGATACCTTCATTGAATCAATTACCCCAAGACATCTAACTGATCTACTTGCTGTGTTATATTAAAACAGAACAAAATAATCACCACCACCACAACAACAAAAAACTAAATTACAGTTATCCTGCTATTTGCATATCTTATGATTGTGACTCTAGATGTCTGCCATGGGTGTTAAGATTAGATAATTTATTAGTTGTATTTTTCCATCAAACTTCTGCTCTTTATTGATCGTGTGTGTGTGTGTGTGTGTGTGTGTGTGTGTCATTGGGGTGAATCTTCATTCTAGAAATTGAAGAAAAGTTCAGTAGATGGATCCAAGTTATTGACTGCCTCCTGCATTAAACAAATCTTTATTAAGTGCTTATTCTGTACAAGACACTCTGATTGGAATTATGGAGGAACCAGAACAGGAACATATAGGAAAAAGACATGCCTCCTGTTTCCATGAAGATTATGATCATATAGAAAAGTTCCTATTTGAGATGACCTGAATGAGTTGTTGTTGCTTCCATTCTTTGATGGAGTTTTGATCTTGCAACTACAGTTACTTGCTCCAACAATGCAGAAGAGAATCTGTCCAAAGCTTCCTATAGTAAGCTTTTGTCCAGGTCCTCCTCTCTGTGTTCCATAAGGGATTCGCCAGATAGGCTAGGGTTTTCCTCTTGGTCTCTTTGCATTGTGGATATCAGCACAGAATATGAGATATCCATCAGTTATTCCTTATAATTGACACGCTATTAACAAATTTTTTTCCATCATAGATGTTTCAGGAAATATTCTTTATGCTGCTTCTCCTGTACCATTCTTGGTCAGTAAGATGTTGTAACTGACTCACATAGCCTTTTGTCATACTTGTGATGACTCTCAACTTTAATTCCTTGGAGACTGTGCTATTAATGACTCGCAGTCATGTACTATTCTTTTCTCTCCCACAACTCTCCACATCTTCAATTAAAACAAAAAAAAGAAAAGAAATTTTTGTAGCAAATGTGAATAGTTGGGTAAAACTATTCTACACATTATCTATGTCCAAAAATGTATTTCTCAATCTTTATGCTGAATCTATCACATCTCCATGAAGAGACAGGTAGCATTCTTCATGGTGGATTCTCTGAAATCATAATGAGTCCTTACATTGATCAGAGTTCTTTAATCTTTTGGAGTTGTCTTTAAAATAGTGTTATTGTACTAATTATTGACTTTGACCAGCTCACTTAAGTTCGTAAAAGTCTTCTCATGTTTCCCTGAATCCATCCCCTTCATCACTTTTTAGAAGTCCATAATATATTACATTCATATATTATATTATTATCCATTCCCAAATGATGGGTACTTTCTTAATTTCTATTTTCTTGTCAGCACAAAAAAGGGCTACCATAAAGATGTTTGTACAAAAACATATCATAATTATGTTTGGGAATATGGGTCCTTTTCCTCTTTCTTTGTTATCTTTGAGATATAGTTCTATTACTGGTATACATAATTGATACTCAGTTTAATAACTAATTGCATAGTTTAATAAGCTAATTGCCTTCCAGAATGACTAAACTAATTCATTAATAGCACTTTGATGTACCTATTTCCCACAACTCCAACAACATTTGCTATTTTCCCTTTTTGTCAACTTTGCTAAATCTAATTGTTGTGAAATTAATGTTATCAGTTGTTTTAATTTCCATTTTATTTGTTACCAGTTACAATCCTTCCAGTAAAATGGAAGGCCTTACTACCTCTCCTGCTCCTGAATCCATTGTGATTCTGTGCTTTTTCATCTTTTTAGCTGAACTTTATTTATATGTGGTCTTTCTCTGAGGGTTAACTCTTTGAGAATAGGAACTCTCTCCCTCCCTCCCTCCTGCTGTCTCTCTCTCTCTCTCTCTCTTTCTCTCTCTCTCTCTCATTTCTGTTTGTAATAACCATCATTTGTCATGGTACTTGTCAAGTAGTAAACACTTAACAACTGACATTTCATTATATTCTATCCTTTTTCCCTGGGACATAAATAAAGACAGGAAAAATCTGGTACTAGAGGCAAGCATTAATCTGCCCTTTTATATGGTGATGAATCTTGGGAAGAAGGTGAAGAAGAGTCAAAGAGACATCTTTGCATCAGGACAGTGGGACTCTAGGGAATGCAGACACACTGATTATTCAAAAACAGGTATCAAAATATCTGGAATGTGTGCTCATTTGATTATTTTTTAATCTCTCTCTCTCAATTGATTGA
>JAQQSW010023309.1:0-10296 GCA_028646575.1 Pseudocheirus occidentalis
ACCCAAAAATCTTTTCCCACTCAGTGGCTGAAGCCACCAATTCCAGTAAATCATTTGTTCTTAAAATTTTTTTTTGGTGTCACCCTTTCTCAAAATAATGTGGTTTTTTTTGGCCTATATTCATAATGGAAGAAATGCTGAATTTCACTTAGAGGTTAATGAAAGATACAGGTATTTTTTCCATCCAAGTTCACTAATCTTCTGAAATCTACCCAAGTATGTTTTGAGGTTACTTTAGAATCCTTTATTGTTGTTCATCCCTCATTTTTGAAGAGGATCAATGAATCACAAGGTGATGTCTTGAGTTGTGTGTAAATTGGATTTAAGTGACGCAGACTTGCACAAAGCCATCAGTCTCACTCTGTCTTCCAGAGTCATCAAAGTCCAGTGACAAAAGTCAGGATGACTGGTGATGGCTTAGGATGCAGTGAATGACCTTGGCATCTTTGATGGCTGACCACGCTCTAAGTGCTCCACAGAGCCTGCTTGAGCTGCCTTCTTGACATTTGCAATGAATTGTTCTCATACACCCATTCTATTGAGGGAAGACTTCACATGCTTGGGGTAGACACCTCCTCCCCTCCCCCCAACTCACCGATTGGATTGAGGTTTGTTGCCCCCATTCTGGTTTAGCCCATCTGCTGACATGGTTTACCAGGATGTGGCCACTGCATATGCTACAGATTTTTGCAGCCCATAGGTGAGAATTGGGTGAATCAAGTAGACACCAAAGATGGGTGAACAGTTCTGAAAAGGGCTCCACAAGCCCTTACACCAGTGATACTAGTCCTCCCCTGTCAACCCATATATCCCATTGCTATAATAGATCTTACCCTTCCCTCTTAGGAATTTAAACCTCAAGGCTTTGATACAGTTCAGACACAAAAATAACTCTGAGAGGTATCAGTTACACTGTAGCATTGAAAAGGACTATGAGAATAGGTGCGGATAAGAATTAGTTATTAGTTTTCTTTACCTGCTCAAATAATAAAATACACATACACACATAGAATATTTCTCTGTTTATGATTCACAGTCCATGATTAGAATGTTAATTCCTTGGATCTAGAGACTTTTTTTTGTTTGTTTGTTTTGTCTTTGTATCCCCAATGCTGGAGATACAGTAATCACTTAATGAACTTATTGGATCGGATTTAATTGTTGGAAAGAGAACATAAAGGCACTGGGTACCTGAAGTGGTGGGGAGTCAGTTTTCCTCCATTTAAGGGAAGAGAGGGGCAGAATGGGAGTGCTAGCATGAGTCATAAATAGGAATGATTTCAGCTGGGGCAAGAGGCAGGAAAAGTACCCTTAAGAGGGATGGAGAGAGACAGAATCTGGAATTCTAACTTGAGTTTGGGAGGGGAAAAACTCACCCCTCTCGGTTATCTAGGAATATCCAATCCAACAGTCATTTAAGCACCTACTGTGTGCAAGGCACTGGATTTAGAATTCAAAACCTTAGGCATTCTCTGCTCTAAAGGACATACTATTCTACCGAAAATAGGATGGATCAGTCAGTCAACAATCATCTAGTTAGCAACTATTAAGTGACAATTACTGTGGGGATACAATATTTAGACAGGCAACTATATTAATAATAATTTGATGAAGTGGAGAACACTGATATCTAGGAGATCAAGGCAGGTTTCCTTTAAGAGGGGCCATAGATATCATGCTCCCTACTTAGTAAATGTTAAGTTGCTCCTTTTTACTTCCTTATAATATCCCCTGGTGATCAAAGCCCTTCATGATCTATTCTCCTCTTCCACAAAATCTTTTATTTTTTGCTTTTTGAAGAGCAGTTGGGTTTAAGTGACTTGCCCAAGGTTCCATGGCTAGTTTTTGTGTTAAGTGTCTGAGGTTGAATTTGAACTTAGGTCCTCCTGACTCCAGGGCTGGTGCTCTATTCACTGCACCACCTAGCCACCCCTTTCTTCCACCCAATCTTTTCAGTCTTTAAACACTTTACACTCCCCCATGTATTCTTTGATCCAATGACACTGGATTTCTTGCTCTTCCTCAAGCATGAAACTCTACCTGTCAGCAACTTTGAGCATTTTCACTGCCAGATCCCCTGGCTTAGCATTCTCTCCCATTTCACCTCTGCCTCCTAGCTTCCTTGGCTTCCTTTGAGACCCAGCTAAAAATGTCACCTTCTGCTGGAAGGCTTTTATGATGCCTCTTAATGCTAGCGCCTTCCTTCTCTTGATTATCTCTACTTTATCCTGTATATTGCATGTTTGTACATAATTGTTTGCATGATGTCTCCCCTATTAGATTGTGAGTTTCTTGAGAGCAGAAACTATCTTTTGCCTTTCTTTGTATCCCTAGCACTTACCACAGTGCCTTGTGTATAGTAAGTGCTTAATAAGTGTTTATTAAATCACTGGTTGGCTAAGCCCTGAAGGAAACTAGATATCCAAGAGGCTGAGGAATTTTGCTAGGTTCTGTGGATACAAAGATGGACATGATACAGAAGCTTGAATGACTGAACAAATTGTGCTATGTGATTGTGATGGAATAATATTGTGCTATAAGAAATGATGAGCCCAATGATCTTAGAAAAACATGGAAAGACTCACACAAAATAATGAAGAGTAAAATAAACAGAACCAAGAGAACACTGTACCCAGTAACAGCAATATTGTTTTAAGAATTACTTAGGGGCAGCTAGGTGATGCAGTGAATAGAGCACCAGACCTGGAGTCAGGAGAACCTGAGTTCAAATCTGACCTCATATACTTAACACTTACTAGCCGTGTGACCTTGGGCAAGTCACTTAACCCCAATTGTCCTGCCTTTCCCCCTCCAAAAAACAAAAACAAACAAATAAAAAAGAATTACTTAGAGCAAATATGTAATTTTGTCTATTATAAATACCCAAATTAACTATAAAGGGCATATAAAGAAAGACACTCTCTGCATCCAGGAAAAGAACTGATAAGTAGAAGTTTGTATAGAATAATTTTACATATATATAGATGTATATACATATATGTATATGTATATACATATGTGTGTATCTGTCTGTCTGTCTATCTATCTATCTATCCATCTATCTATCTATCTATCTATCTATCTATCTATCTATCTATCTATCTATCTATATCTATTTGTGTCTAATGGTAGCCATCTCTAGAGTGGGGAAAGGGGAGGGAAAAAATTGACACAATATATTTGAAAGAAATAGCAAGTTGTGTGCAGTAGATTTGCAGTTTCATATCCAATCATCTTTTTATTGTACTATGTTATGAAAAGGCTTATTTTATTCTATAAATTAAAAAATAAAATTAAAATAAAAGAAGTTGTTATCAAACAGTGAAGAAAACACATGTAATTGCAGAAGAGAGAATGTGATAAGTGAAAGGGAAAGTGTGAAAAGAAATTTGGGAATAATCACTTCCAGCTGGAAAATCATGGAGGGTTTCATGGAAAAGGTAGAACTTGAATAATAGGCAGAGATCAGTATGGGAAGCCCATTCTAGCCAAGGGGGATGGTGGGAAGAGAAAGCATGTAGCAGATAATTTGATCATTTGTTTTGTTTTACCGGGATGTTGTCAAGGCAACTGAGATGGTTCAGTAGTTAAGAGTGCTGGGCCTGGATTCAGGAAGACCTTAGTTCAAATCCTGCCTTAGATACTAGCTTTGTGAACCTGAAAAAGTCACTTAACCTTTGTTTGCCTTAATCCACTGGAGAACGAAATACAAACCACTCCAGTAACTTTGACAAGAAAACCCCATACAGGATCATGAAGGTTTGGATACAACTGAACAACAGTATGTTTTTAATAGGATGGGGTCTTTTTTTTTTTCATTGGGTATGTGGGGGAAGTAAGAGGGAGAGAAGGTAGGTCTTTGAAAAAAGATTAATTTAAAAATAATTAATAGCCATAAAAAGATGCTAATCTATGATCCTATAATACTAATTTAAATGTAATGTTACTACTTAGGCTTGTATTAATATGTTGATGTTCAATGATAAATTTTTCATAAATTATTTACTTACAATTCTTTGAAATGAAAAATAACCCAATGGCATGGAAGTGGGATGCAGCAGGATAAGAGCTGGGTTCAATAGTAATATAGTGTGTCTGAAGTATAGGATCCATTAAGTGTAGGCTCGATGGGGAGTCAGATTTTATACGGTCTTGCAAGCACTTAATTTGTTAGGCCAGATAGGAAAAAAATGGAGGAGTGATATTTAGATAGAAGTCTTAAGTCAAAATCCCTTTTATCTTATGATGAATACAAATATTAGCAGAAGATGAAAACAGCTTTGTGATACTTTTATACTACTTTGGGATGAAATGGAGCTTAATCATGTAGGCTATATATTCATTATGATTAAAGTTTATCAACTGAAATTAGTTGACTACACCAATGTCAGCACTTCCATTTTCAACTTAATGGTTCATTTATTTAACTGTTCTCATTAGAGATGTTTGGAACATCAACAGGGTGTTAAAAATTTCTATATTTACCTTTGAGAAGGTAAGAGTAAACTTGATCAAAACTTAGCATTTTTCCAGACCAATCAAAAGTGTTTAGATGTGCTCACAGTCTTTAATGGAGAAAACTCTCTCTCTCTCTCTCTCTCTCTCTCTCTCTCTCTCTCTCTCTCTCTCTCTCTCTCTCTCTCTTTCTCTCTGTCTCTCAATGCCTGCACTGATACCTGTTCATAGATGTAGCCTGTATTGCTAGTGTCTATGCTCTTAGAAAGGAACTTCTGGTGAAAAATGGTCCCGTGACTTCAAATCGTACAAATATGAGAAAAATGCTATTTCTTAGACCCTAGGAAACCTGCTATAGCTGTGATAGTTTTTATTGCTTTGTGTTTTGCAACTCACCATTTTGCTGTTCTGGTTGTGTGTGTATGTAATTGAGACCTAATTAAGATTTCATTTCATATATTGTTTCTCTACTCACTTGATAATTTCTACTGATGTCCATAGCAAAATTATATATACTGCATAGTTTATGCAGCGTGTGAATTTTCAGAAATTCATAGATTTAAAGCTAGAAAACTATTTATAAATCATCTAATCCAATCGTCTTATTTTACAGATTTGATTAAATTCACCACACATTTATTAAGTTCCTACTATGTGCAATATATTGAGTTCAGCACTGGGAATTTAAAAAAAAAAAGAGAAAACCAGTCATGTTCAAGGAACTGAGATCTATTGGGATCATATAACAGGTACACAGAGAATATACAGGGCCATAAATACTAGATAGTTTGGAGGGAGAGCATCAATAACTAGTGAGATTAGCAAAAGCTCCCTATGGGAAATGGTACCTGAGATGTGCCTGGAAGGAACCTAAAGATTCCAAAGGAAGAAGGCAGGTGATGGAATATTGAACACAATGCATGAAATGACCGAGGCCTTTTAAAGAACTTAAGTGATTTTCCAAGATCTCAGAAGTAGTAAAAGGCAGAGCTGGGATTTTAACCTAGGTTTTATGACTCTAAATCCAGAATTCTTTCCACTGTAGCATGCTACCTCCCAATATATCTTCTAGTATTCCATTTTAAGACATTGGGTACTAAAACATATTGCCCAAACTTCAAAGATTGCCATTACTGTTGAATGAGCAAATGAAAACTCATTTAAGAGCTTCATATATGCCAGGCAATGTGTTGAGCACTGAGGATACAAATACAAAAGAGAAGATTTCATTTTAAAAGGGAGACAACCCATAAAGGGGAATGATGGGTAGGGAAGGGTGTTTAGCTTTGGGAAATAGAAATAGTGAATGGAGCCATACATAGGACACCTAATTGACATGGCCTTTCTAGAAGCAATGATAGTTTTGATTTAATCACTGTTTCCAGAACAAGAAGTAGAAAGAAAGGATGGATCGACAGCCAAATTAATTTCAGGAAAATGGTTGAGGAAAGGGAATATGGTTAAGAGGTCTAAGACTGACCAATTATAATGGGTCCTCACCAATCAAAGCAGAAGGATTTATATAGGATTTCCAAAGCTGAATGGCTAACCTTTTCTAGGGCACGGTCTTTGGAAGTCTGGTTTGGAAAATGCTAAATAGACAGCAGCAGGCATCGAGGCAACATGGCATGAGCATGGCAGGAAGATGTTGTAGTTTGTAACATGCTTTAGAAATATTTCCTGACCTCAATTCATTGAGGGTGGTAGGAGGATGGAAGGTGTCTCTTTCTTATCTAAACTCCAGTACAGTTAAAAAAAAAACACATGTAACCACAGAACGACGTAGATAATGTGACAGTAATACAATCTACAAAGTAGGTAAAGATACAAACTGCCTGTTGTAAGTGGATTTCCCTATAAGAGGGGGAAAGATAAATGGCATTCTACTAAAGGAAAGTCCTACTTACCAAAGCATACCCAAGTCACAGCTCTAATTCAAAGCAAGTGCTATCCTTTCTTATTTTAGGCCCATTGATGATTCACTTTATGGGATGAACTTTTTTCTTACCCACTCCAATCAATGAAATTGCTTATTTCTAATGCACTCCCTTTGTAAAACTATAAAGTCTAAGGCAAGTGAGCACTTGTTTAATAGCACTTGGGTTTGAAAGTGATCTTTCACATTCATTTGATTCTAAATTAGGATGTTCTTATTCAAAAAGGAGGTATATTGCGTGAACACTTTGGGCAGAGCCCTCATTGTAATGGATGCTCTGTATATGTGTTTATAGCCTGAGAAGGGCAATTGGACCACGTGAGCAACAAAACAAAGGAAAGTATTGTCCTTACCCTCAAAGCCTTTACATTCTAGTCTCATGGGATGTCATACATAAGGGAAATGATCCAAATAATAATAGAAAGCAACATATCTTCAAAAGCTACATAATGAATATAGAGGGGGTACAAACAAGTGATATACCAGTGTGAATTCATATAACACTTTAGGATTCACAAAATATTTTACATTATCTTATGTAGTATGTATTATTGCTGTAAGTATAATTATAATCAAGTTTATTATCTCTGTTTTATAGATGAAGAAATCTATGTTCAGAGAGTTCAAGTGATGTGCCTCTAGGCCAATGGCTACTAAAGGGCAGACCCAGGCTTCAAATCCAGGACTGTTTACTTTAGGTCCAGGGGTCTTTGCACTAGACCAGGTTGCTTTCTCATGAGATCACAAGTTTAGGGGTAGGTGTGGTGGTTAGTGAAGGATATCTTGCTGAAATAGATATTTGGAGCAAAGTTTGGAAGGAAGATTGAAAGATGTGAAAATAGCCAATACCATGTAGTACATGGCACAAAGGCTGATAGAGCAGGTCATGTGTATAACAGTAAGTAAATTAGCATGGCAGAACATTGAGTTAAAATGGAAAGAAAAGTTGGGAAGAGTGGTGGATATCTTTAAGCAGGCTGCTGCCTAGGAACTATTCAGAGAGTCCTCTTCTTTCTGAAACAGGAAATCTTCTAAAATGAGTTGATCTCTGAGTCCTTAAATATGGGATTACCCAGCAAGCCCAGGAAATCTCCCTTAAAGGTTAGATTCTGGGATTACTCTGACTAGAGTAATCAAATCCCTCCTATTTACACAGGAATCCCAGTTTATGAACATTTTCCATGAATGCCTAGAGGCAACCTGGTGGTGGAATGAGAGAAAGCTATAGAGTATGAAAATTTAGTGTGAGGTTGGAAAGACCTGAGTCTTCAGATCTCAGGTCTCAGGTCGCTTCAGACTCATTTTCCTCATCTGTTAAAGGAAAAGATTGGACTTCTTGACTTTGAAGTTCCTTTTGTAGCTCTATAGCTATGATTCTAGGAATTACTGTCAGGCTTAGTGGGTGGGAACACATACTAAACTTTATCACTGCTACAGACACTGTCTTGTTTGAATTTGGGTTGTGCTCAGAAGAAAAAAAAAATAGAACAGAAAAGGAAAACAGAAAGCAGAAGTAGCCAGTGACACGAAGTATAGGTAAGCCCTTTTCAGGGTACCTGGGAACTTACATGAAAAACTATACCCTCTATACCCTACAGAAGAGAAAAGGTTGAAGAGGTGGGCTTCTCTGTTAGCTTAGTTTTATAGGCCAAGAGGGAATGTCTCCTCTGACAAGAGTCTGTACCCCTCCATCTCCATCTGTTACTCATTAAAATTCCTTAATTCTATAAGGAAGGTGACAATGGGTATGCCTACATTGTGTGAGGAAGGTGCCCCTCTGATGCCACCATGCCCTGGGGTCCTCAACAACCACCTCTTCCTCCCCAGCTGCCATTCCTGATGTTTGCATTAATTTCTTTTCTTTTAAAATAAGTTTATTTACTTATTTACTTTTAGTTTACAACCTTCAGTTTCATAATCCCTTGAGTCCGAAATTTTCTCTCCTTACTTCCTCCACCCCCATTCATGGTGGCATGTAATCCGATATAGTTTTCTACAGATACCTTCACATTAAACATTAGTCAGGTTGTAAAGAAGAATTTGCATTCATTTCTTATAGCAATAGGATATCACTTTAGAGTGAAATGGCATATAGTGAAATTGATAACAGAAAAGAGGCAGAATGTTTGGCAGCAGTTTCAAGAGAAGAATGATTAAAGGCAAAGGAAGTATAGTTTAACCAAAGAACTTAGAGTTACTTTTTAGCAAGGACATTTCATGAAGCAATCAGAAAAATAGTTTATTTGTCAAGCCAAATGCCTTAAAGGAATTGTAGCTCTCTATCCTTTCCTATTAGCTCATTCTGACAGTCTGTTTAACCATATACACAGGCCCCTGACTATGATTCAAATGTTAAATTAAGCCCTAATTACTGAACTCTAATTCAAAACAATTTTAAAGCAAACCCATTGAGAATTAATGTGAATAAAAATCAGGATCTTACTCTCATTAGGGAAATGCACTTTGATTTTCATTTTGGACCAGGTGCAAGCATCTCTCTGAATATTATAATATTAAATAGACCTAATTTTAAAAAGACACATTTGGAATAACAAGAAAAGCATTTTAGAATGTAGATTAAAAGATTTCTTTTTGGCAGTTTAGGTTTTCAACCACTAGCCTAGTTCCTTTAGTAAACAAAGTGTTGGTAAATTTCTTGTAGTTGGATAATCTGAAGACTTTTTATCTCAGAATCAAAGCAGTAGAAGATGAGAAGGAAAGAATACTTTGATCAATTTAGTTGGAATCTGTTAAATATGAACAAATTCTTTATTATTATGGACATATCTGTCTATAAACCAGGAGGAGGATGTGAAGGTCAGAAAACAGAAGCACCTACACGAACCTATTGTTCTGACTAAAAAGCAGGCAATAAATCTTCACCATCTTAATCCAGAGACTTGACACACTGAAGTAAGTAGGACAACATTTCCACTTGGTATTAGCCCTGAATGTGGACCTCAGCTGGCAGCTTGAATTTTCCTAGTGTTTCTTCAAAAGAGATGAAAGCACTCCCAATCTTTTATAGACAACTCTCGAATTGTTCATCTTAAATAGGACTGAACACCAGCAAGTATAAGAGACCACCAGGTGGTGGTGGGGTCTCTACCCATCAGCTTGATGTGCAGTGGTATGCTAGTAGATGTTTAACAACCGTGAGAGGGAAGTATGTGTCACAGCATACTTTTAAATTTAATTAACACTGCCTGATGAACATTTTCTAAAGTCTGGACAATTAATAAGACAATGATAAATCAAGCCCTGATTTGTAGTATTTGCCATTTAGGTCCTGGCTCTGGCACACCCTTGTTGATGTAGCTTCTGAGGGCATCAGGAAGCAGCTCAGAGACCTTGGAAGTTTTGAACAACAGTCACTGAAGAAGGTTTTTTAAAGTTAGGACTAGATACCAGCTTTACCTCCAGCACTAGCTGGCTGTATGGTCACTTAAGTTCTTTGTAAGTTTGGATCCTCCTTTATAAAACAGAGATAATGATACCTTTTCTACCTACTTCAAAGAATTCCTGTGAGGATAGAATCAAACATAGGAAAGTGCTTTGAAAAGCTTAAAGTGCCATACAAGTAGATGGCATTATTATTACATAGCCTGAGGGATCTGCAGTAACAAATCAGACCCTAGTTTAATCTAAACATCTCTAGCAGTAAACATCTCTTCCATCTCAACCCCTTCTTCCTTTCCTCCCTTCTACCTGTTGAGTAACTTCTTTTAGAGAGCTACCTAGGTCACTGAAAAGTTAAAGGATTTGCCCAGGTCAGGGGTGGAGAACCTGTGGCCTTGAGGCCACACATGGTCCTCTAGGTTCTCAAGTGTGGCCCTTTGACTGAATCCAATCTTCAGAGCACAAATCCTGTTAATAATAATAATAATAATAATAATAATAATAAT
>JAQQSW010023310.1:0-10296 GCA_028646575.1 Pseudocheirus occidentalis
AAAGTCCTTTCTAAGTCGATCCATAGCTTATAGGCATTCTTCCAGCGTCTTGGAAGCATTTGGTGTGGGAGTTCTGACTGAGTTGTCTTCATCCCACTCCTAGCTTTGATCTTTTTTGTCCACAAAAAAGGATTCTAGAGTTTTATTGCTGTTCTTACTTTGCTTCCTTTTCCTCATGTTGGCCAGTCTCTTCATTGCTTGGTTTTTTAGCTCTGTGGAACTCTGCTTCCTGGAGGGGGAAAGCTCTGTCCCAAATTGCTGGGACCTTCACAGCTGCCAGAGCTATTAGTGGGGTACTGCAGCCACCCCCAGCTTTGATTCACTGAAAGCGCACCCCAGGACCACCACTCAAGACCATGATCCAGATCCAGGCCACTCAAAACAAGAGCCCTTGGCCCTGATCAATTGCCTCAGCCCCCCTGCTATCTGCAGGCTGAGGGTTCTGAAGCAGCCCAGTGGAGGCTGCTGCTGCTCTCAGTTGTTCCTGCTGCTACAGCTGCCTCCTGCTGCTTCCTTGCCCTGGGAGCAGTTTTTCCAGACCCACTCTTCTCCCCCAAATTTAGTGAAATCCACTGAACTTTCTCTTAGGCTTTTTTTCTTCTGGCCTGATAAATGTGGTAACTGTGCCTCTAATGTAGCCGATTTGCTCTCCTAGACTCGGCTCTACCCTATGCCCTGGGGCCTGGCCGGGCTGGGGTTTCCAGCTGGGCCAGCCTCAGCTCCCAGACTGCTACAAAGAGCCCCACCTGCTGAGCTGCATGTAGCAAGAGATGTGTTTTCTGTCTTTTGGAGAGTTTTGGAGCTTGAAAATCTGTTTAGAGTCCCATTTTATGAGTGTTTAGTGTGTTTGTGTGGGAGCTGTGGTGCTTTGCTGCTTCTACACTGCCATCTTGGCTTTGCCCTCCACCAGTAGTCTTTTGTATTTAATTTTCTGAGAATTATTTTTCAGATGTATAAAATAAATCCTTTTTAGAATTAAATAAAAATGTTGAGATAAAACCTCTGTAGGCTGACTGAAGGAATCATTGGGACAACTAGAAGAGACAGGAAAAAAAGGATATTCTATCCCCACATGGTACTAATTTTTACCAAGCTTTTTTTCTATTTTAAGTTTTTTCATTTCATGTGATTTGGAGATTTTTCATGGCAATATCCATTAAAATATTACTCTTAGATTTTTTGGGGGGATAGCAATGACCCACAAAATGTGAGCAAAATTTATTCTGTGATAATGATACAATTCAAATATAACTTATTGTTAAATATTTGAAATTACTATAAGGTTGAATTGTATAATTACAATATAGGACATTTTAGTTTATGATACAAATTATAGCTATTACTTTACTGAATATTTGGTACCTGGGATTTTTGGACCCTCAAATTTTTTTTTTTAAATTTTCAACACACGCATTATTTTTTAAAATTTAATTCCAAATTCTCTCCCTCTCTTCAGATGTCCACCCATCCACTGGGAAGCCAAACAATAAAATACCAATCATATATATGAAGTCACACAAAACATATTTTCATATTAGCTGTGTTACAAAAAAAATCAAGAAAAATTTTTAAAAAATTAAACATGCTACTATATATACTCAGAATTCATCAGATCTATCGTAAAGCAGATAACATTTTTCATTATGAGTTCTGTGAACTGTCATGGATAAATATACCAAACAGAGTAGGCAAATATTTAATAGTTGAATATTTTTACAATATTGCTATTAGAGTAAAATGTTCTCCTGATTCTGTTTACTTCACTTTGCATCAGATTATATAAGTTTTCGTAAGACATTTTTTTCTGAAGCCACCCTCTTCATCATTTCTTATATCACCATAGTATTTTATCACTACCATATACTACAACTTATTCATCAATTTCCCAATTAATGGGTTTACCCTCAATTTCCAAATCTTTGCCCCTACAAAAGGAGCTGCTATAAATATTTTTGTACATAAAGATCCTTTTCATTTGTCTTTGATCTCTTTAGGCTATAGAATTAGAAGCAATATTGCTGGATCAAAGAGTATACATAGGTCTTTTGGTTTTTTCCTCTTCGGGCATAGTTTACCAAAACACTTTACCATTTCATCATTTCACCAGAAATTCTTTACTTGAATGGTTGGACCTCTTTTTAGTCCCACCAAGAGTGCATAAGTGTCACTCTTTTTCCACATCCCCTCCAACTTTTTCTATTTACTTCTTCAGTCATGTTACTCAATCAGATATGTGACAGGAGATACCTCAGAGGTATGTTAATTTGCTTTATTCCTGATTAACGATATAGAACTATTAATTTTAAGTTATATGATTACCGATAGGTTTGATTTCTTCTTCTGAAATCTGTCTTTTTATATCCTTCAATCATTTATCAATTGCGGAATGCCACTTATAAATTTGACTCAGTTTCCTATGTATTTAAGAAAAGAGGCCTTTTATCCAAGAATTGCTGTGATTTTCCCAGTTTTCTACTTTTCTTCAAATTTTGGTTGCTTTAGCATTGTTTGTATAAAAACTTTAATTTTATGGAATCAGTGTTATCTATTTTAACCCCTGTGATCCTCTGCATCTCTTGTTTGATCATAAAATTTTTCCTTGTTCATCAATTTGACAAGTTTTTTTTCATGCTTCTCTAACTTATAGCTGATAACACCCTTTATATCTAGATTAGGAAACCTTTTTTACCTTGTCTTACTATATGGTTTGATATGTTAGTCTATGTTTATCTTCTGGTACACTGCTTTTTTGTTTTCCCAGTAATTTTTGTGAAACAGTGAGTTTTTGCCCTTGAAACTTGGATCTTTGGGATTATTAAACACTAGAATATTATAGTCAGTTACAAGTGTGTGTGGTGTACCTCATGTATTTCACAGATCCACCAGTCTCTTTCTTAGCCAGCATCTTATTATTTTGATGGTTTCTGCTTTATATTAAGGTTTTAAAACTGTTATAGGCCACATTGATCCACTTTTTTTCCATTGCTTTTCTTGATATTCTTGACATTTCTTCCTCCAAATGAATTTGTTATTATTTTTTCTAGATTTATAGAATAATTCTTTTGTAATTTGACTGATATAATAATAAATAAGTAAACTAACTTGGATAGAATTGTCTTTGGCTCCACCTACTCATGAATACTTACTATTTCTCCAATTGTTTACATTTGTGTTTATTTGTATGAAAAGCATTTTTTAATTGTGCTTGGGGAGTCCCTGAGTTTGTTTTGGCAGGTAGCTTCTGAAGTATTTTATAATGTCTATAAATATTTTAATTTAAATGGAATTTATCTTCCTTTTCCTGCTAGGTTTTGTTGGTAGTATATAAAAATGCTGATAATTAATGTGAGGCTATTTTACATACTGCAACTTTGCTAAAATTGTTAGTTATTTTAGCTAATTTTAGATGATTCTTTGGGATTCTGTAAGTATGTCATTATATCATCTGTAAAGAAAGATAATATTTCCTTGTTACTGATTTATATTCTTTTTATGTTTTCTTGTATTACTGCAATATCACTATATAGCATTTTTGTACAATATAGATAAAAATGATAATAATGAATATTCTTACTTCACCCACATCTTATTGGGAAGGCTACTATTATCTTCATTAATATTCACTATCTTCATTACAGATAATGCTTGCTCTTGCTTTTTGTAGGTGTATTTTATTTTTTTTAAAAGACTCATCAATTCCTATGCTTTCTAGTATTTGTAGTAGAAATACGTGTTGTATTTTTTCAAAAGTATTTTCTGCATTTATTTATATAATCATCGGATTTTTGTTGTTTTTGTTATTGATATGATCAGTTTTCTTTTTCCATTTTTCACTCTCCTTAGTTTATGTAAGAAAACAATATTTCTGTCATAAAAGGAATTTGGTAGGACTCTTTTAACCAATTTTTCAAATATTTTATATACTATTCAAAATAATTGTTCTTTAACTGTTTAGCAGAATTTGTTTGGAAAACCATCTGGTCCTGGGGATTTTTTCTTTCCCGCCATGGAGCCCATTATTACTTGTTCAATTTCTTTTCTTCTAAGATATAATTTTTATGTTTTATTTCTTCTATCAATCTGAGTAATTTATGCTTTTGTAAATATTCATTTATTTCACTTAGATTGTCAATTTTATTGGCATAAAATTGGACAAAATAACTCCTAGTGACTGTTTTAATTTTGTCCTGATTGTTAATGCATTCCATCTTTTCATTTTTGATACTTGTACCTCAGTTTTCTTTCTTTTTAATTATATTAAGCAATTACTTAACTATTTTATTGATTTTTTTTTAAAGAAAAACAGCTTCTACTTTTCTTAGTTTATTTATTTTCAATTTTATCATTTTCTTCTTGGTTATTCAGGATTTATATTTTGGTGTTTCATTGGGAATTTTTAATCTGTTCTTTTTCTAGGTTTGTTTGTTTGAGTTGCCCACTTATTGATCTGCTTTTTCTCTCTTTTATTGATTTTAATGTTTAGACATAGAAATTTACTGTGAAGTATTGTTTTTACTGCATCCACACAAATTTTGGTACTTTTCTCATTGTTGTCATTATCTTGGATGAAATCATTAAATGTTTCTATGATTTATTCATTGACTCACTCCTTCTTTAGGATAAAAAATAATTTAGTTTCAAATTAATTTTTCTTCTTTGCTTACAAGCCCTTTTAAATAAGGTCTGAAAATGTATATCTAATATTTAATAAGGTTTGAAAAACATATATCTAATATTTCTGCTTTTCTGTATTTGGCCATTTATATTTTGGTTAGGGTGCCATGCACAGCTGAGAAAAAGATATACTCATTTCTATTCCCATTCAGTTTTCCCCAGAGGTCTGTCACAGCTAACATTTCTAAAATTCTATTCATCGCTTATCTTCCTTCATGTTTATTTTGTGGTTAGATGTATCTAGTTCTTAGAGTCGTTAATTGAGGTCCTCAACTAGTATAGTCTATTTCCCTTTGTATCTCACTTAATTTTTCTTTTAAAACATGGGTGTTATATCTTTTGGTGTGTATATATTTAGTATTTATATCATTGCATTACAAATGGTAACTTTTTGAACAACATAGATTCCCTGCTTTTCTGTTTTACTTAGGTCTATTTTTGTTTTTGGTTAGTCTGAGATCATGATTGCTAACCCTTCCCTTTGTACTTCTGCTAAAGTATAATAGATTCTACTCCATCCCCTTATACTAACTCTTTATGGTTTTTTCTGTTTCAAGTGGATTTCTTGTAAAAAGTATATCATTGGATCCTAATTTCTAATCAATGTTATCTACTTTTTTTATGTTCATCCCATTCACATTTGCATTTGTGATTACTGTTTATTTCTCTTTATCCTCTTTTCTTCTGCTTATTCTTTTCCTCTTTTTTACCTTGTCTTTCCTCAAAAATCTCCTTTACTTTTGACCACTGCTTCCCTTAATCAATTCTCCCTCTTATAACCTCCTCTTTTTGTCAGGCCCTTCCGTCCTACTTCTCTGTTGGCAACATATCCACTTGTGTGTGCGTGTGTGTGTGTGTATGTGTGTGAGTATTCTGCCCTCTTTAAACACATTCCCCCAGTGTTAGAACTCCATTGCTACAACTTTCTCTTGAGTGCTTCTTTTATGTGAGAAAAATTTCCCTATTCTTCCTCTTACTTCCCCCTTATCCAGTGCATTTCTTTCTCACCCTTACATTTTTTCTTTTTTCTTAAGATTATCCCAATTGACTCATACCCATGTCATCTGTCTATGTAGACTATTTCTGATGGTTTTAACAATGATAAAATTAAATACTTCATGTATCATCTTCCCATATGGGAATGTAAAAAATGTTTAACTTTATTAAGTTACTAATGATTTCTCTTTCATGTTTACATTTTTATATTTCTCTGGAGTCTTGTGTTTGAATATCAAACGTTTTACTTGAAGGTCTACAACAGTGGTTCTCAACCTTCCTAATACCATGACTCTTTAATACAGTTTCTCATGTTGTGGTGACTCCCCAACCATAAAAATTATTTTCGTTGCTACTTCACAACTGTAATTTTGCTACTGTTACGAATCTATCTGATATGCAGAAGGTATTTTCATTGATACAAACTGAACATAATCCACAAGTTGAGAACCACTGGTCCAGAACCAAGTAATGGGAAATGGTCCTGTGCCTAGGGGAACCACAAGGGTTCCCTGTGATCTCTTTCTGATGAGGTGCCCAAATCCCTTACCCTTTATGAGTGGTAAGAGCTCCACAGGTACTTCTTCTGGTTCTATTGCTACCACAACTATTGCTTTCTCCAAGCATTCCCAGCCAGCCACAAATGCCACAAGTGCCTCCTTCTGAACTTCTAAATTGCTCTGTGCTGGAAAAATGTCTCACCCCAAGCTTTTGTTAGTTATTATTTTCCTGTATTTGATTTTATGAGTTATTTTAAAATTATTTGGAGACAAATGTTGAGAAAGTTCAGCTAGAATGCTCTTTTTGCTCTCCCATCTTTACTTCCCTTCAATGAAGTGTTATACAGTTCCTTCTTTTCCTTGAAAAATGTTCATTGATCAACAAGTCTCAGCTCTTTCAGGACAAGTCATCTGAAATTTCTGGTGGTGATGATATGGTCCTGAATTATCATATGTTAGCTTCATTTGCATGACTTAACCATTTGTTTAATTTCTTTGTCCTTAAGGGCCTTTTAACTTCACTCCTTTATTTTTTTTCTTCTTTAAAAAAATTCTTATTTTCAGTTTTCAACATTCACTTCCACAAGATTTTGAACTCCAAATTTTCACACAAAGCCCCCCCTCCTCCTACCCCAAGACTGTGTGCATTCTGATTACCCCATTCTCCAATCTGACCTCCTTTCTATTACCCTCAACCCTTCTCTATCTTCTTCCCCTCTATTTTCCTGTAGAGCAAGATGTATTTCTATACCCCATTGTATGTTGATCTTATTTTCTAGTGGCATGTAAAAACAAAATTCAACATTCATTTTTAAAGCTTTGAGTTCCACATTCTCTTCCTTCTTCCTTCCCCACCCACCCTCCCTGAGAAAGTAAGCAATTTGATATAGGTTATACATGTGTAGTCATGCAAAAAACTTCCATAACATTTATGTTGTGAAAGACTAACTATATTACCCTCTATCCTGTCCCACTCTCCATTTATTCTGTTCTCTCCTTTGACTTGTTCCTCCACAAAAGTGTTTGCTTCTGATTACCTCTTCCCCCAATATGCCATCCCTTCTCTTATCCCCCCTCTCTTATCCCCTTCCTCACTGCTTTCCTATAGGGTAAGATAGATTTGCATACCCAATTGAGTGTGTATATTATTCTGTCCTTAAGCCAAATCCAATAAGGATAAGGCTAATTTATTCCCTCTTATCTTCCCCTCCATTGTAAAAGCTCTTTCTTGCCTCTTTTATATGAGATGATGTACTACATTCTACCTCTCCCTTTCTCTTTCTCCCAGTACATTCCTCTCAACACTTAATTTTATTTTTTTAGGTATCATTCTTTTATATTCAGCTCACTGTGCTCTAGAATTTGTTTGGAGTCATGTTTTACAATATTTTGAGGGTTTTGGGGGGAGAGCTCAATCAGGTCCCTGCTTCTACTCTGCCATCTTGGCTTTACCCCCTTACTCTTGTATTTTTAGCTGTTTTTTAAGATCCATACAGAGGAAAAATACTTTAACTTACCTGTAATAAATCCAGTGCTGCATAATCCTTTCTTGTTCTAAAAATGTTCCAGGTATTATTGACCTGTTTTTCATTGTTTCTGAGAATAACTATCAATCTCCTTTCATTTTTGTAAGGAAAGATCTATCCATGTCTACCCTAGGGTATCATTACATGTACTTGGCTAAAATAATATTGACTTTTATTCAGATAAGTTCTAAATCTATTACAATCCATTGTATATGGATTGTATACAAAAGTATATTTTAAGATTGGTATTTCATAGTTTTTTGTTTCTTTAAATACATTCTTCCCTATTGAGCTTTGATTTTAGCATTCCACAAAGTGAAAGTTTTCCCCTTGACAGCTTTAGGTTTAATGTGTCTTATCCAAAGGAGTCCAAGGTGTATGCAACTATGGCCATGATCTTTTGATTCAACTTAACCTTTAGATTCAAGCTCAAAACCTTCCATCTCATCTTAGGTTGTCACCAATTAAGCTTTTTGTATGCATCTACTTTCCATCTCCAAAATACTGGGGAAAAATTTCCCCATTGGAAAGAGACATGAAACTTAATGCCCCCCATATATACAAATAATGATACAGTGATTATGCATGTATATGTATAAATATAGGTATAGTTATTCAATAACATGCTATCATATTCGTCCCTTATTAACTTGGAAAACATTCAGTTCTATTTAGGAGAAATTATGAGTTTAAGAATGAGAAGAACCATAAGTTACTAATACTGTCTCCATGTAATATTACATTTTCTATCAATTATTTTTCAAGTTATTGTTTTGGTGGAACGTTAACATTTTCATTATACTTGGGCCTATTTTATGTATTTATAGTATATGAAAAATCTATGGATGAGGAAAGGAGTCAAAGGCTTTGAGATAATGAACAAAGGAAATATAAATGTGGAAATTATTTTGGGTAACTCAACCAATAATCACCCAACTGATAATTAGTTGCTCTTTATATTTTTGTAGCTTTTTGGCAAACTCCTTTTATTCTTTATCTAATATGCTATTTTCTTATTAAGGTTTATCAATTTAAAATATTCAAGATGCGAATATTTTGTATAAAATATCTGAATACATAATAAAACTATATTTTGAGGATTTCATGGTTTTCTTATCCTTTTCTTGTAAGTGGTCTTGTGTGATGCCAAGCAAAGGCAACTTCCAAGGTTTGTATTACCAGCATAGCAAACTCCATTTATTCAGTGACAGATTAAGGCCAAACATTCACAGAACAGAGAAAATCAAAATACAGCATAACTTATGCATTTAGCAAGTAAGTTCTCAATTCAATTGCAAAGTACCAAGGTCCAAGTATCCTACCTCTGGCCAGTACATTAGTCAAACTAGCCCACTCCTGGGCTGTATATTCATTTAGTCTCTTCTCAAATGGAGATTAATTTCCAATCATAAACAAAGTACATTCATTTGGTCAATCACAGAGCAGAAAAAGTCAAAGGTTTCCCACCCCTGCATCACAAATGAATTACAGTATCATCTATTAACACCAAGCACTTTCTCAAAAGGGGCAGGAAAGCACTAAAGGCCCTCCACCATTAAGCTACAAGAAGGTTAAGATATCATCACAGCATTCAATGCCCAAGGAGAGGCCCTGTCTTCCTCTTGACAGGAGGCAAGTTCTCAACAATCTCTGTTCCTGGGGAGACAAAGCTCAACAAAGCCACAATATACATTGTCAGTGTCCTCATCAAATCACTCTCTGCCTGTAGAACAGTGCCAGAAGCCCTGAAAACATCAGTAAGGCCCTCTCCCAGGATTTCTATGCACATACAGCAAGAAAATCCTCTTTCAGAGCTTGTGAACCAACAAGAAAGTTCCAGAACCTCTACAACAGCAGTGCTGTCCTTCACCAGCAGATGAATCTGGCAAAACAAAATCAAAACAGACAAACAAAATACTGGCAACACAGCCATACCTCCTCAGTTCTCAGCAGCTTCAGATAGCAGTCCTCAAAAATTCTGGGCAGCTCCAACTGGCCCTCAGCAGTCTTTCTGTCAGCAACTGTCAGCCTTCTCTGCTTGGGCCTTCTCTCTGCTTGGGCTTCTCTCTAAATCCACAGGACCAGCTCCTCCCAGTTCAGCCCTCTCTCTTCACATCAACAACTCTATCCCACAAGTAGGATTCACAAGCTCTGAGTTTTAGCACTCAACCTGAAAACCAAACCAAATACAGGGAAATATTTAAATTCCATTACCATTACATCTTGATATCAAGTTATATTACATTTAATCTTGACTTAATGATTAAATAATTTCTTGTGATTGTCCTCCATTTTTCTGCAACAAATTCTTGCATAACTTAGTGATAAGGGATATACAAAGAGTATACTAGTTACAAGAAAGTAGTATGAATTTTTGTTCATAATTAAAGAGACATTTTACTGGTGTATAACGAAATCATTCATATCCTCAGTTCATTTCATATATCCTCATGGTCTGCATCATGTTGTAATGTTAATGAAATCAGAAGATCTTCCATGCCCCTTTCTATTGGCACCTACTAAAGGCACTTAGCACCTCAAAGGCTTAGCTCCTTACTTCCAGTTAACTCCTTGGGAGTAATTCACACCTTAACAGGAAG
>JAQQSW010023311.1:0-10296 GCA_028646575.1 Pseudocheirus occidentalis
TGCTTTTGAGATTCTTTTTTCATCTGGGAAATTAGACATTTTAAGACATTCTTCTCCTCATTGGCTTTCTGGGCTTCTTTTGCCATTTGAGTTAATCTATTTTTTTAAAGTGTTGTTTTCTTTAGTCAGGTTGTTGACTCTCTTTTCATGATTTTCTCACATCACTCTCATTTCTCTTCCCAATTTTTTCTCCACTTCCCTGATTTGGTTTTCAAAGTCCTTTTGCAATTGATGTATAACTCTAGTCATTCTTCAAGTGTCTTGGAAGCATTTGGTGTGGGAGTTCTGATTGTGTTGTCTTCTTCCCATTCCATGCTTTGATCCTTTTTGTCCACAAAAAAAGGATTCTAGAGTTTTATTGCTGTTCTTATTTTGCTTCCTTTTCCTCATGTTGCCAGTCAATTAATTGGTTGGTTTTTTTCAGCTTTGTGGAATTCTGCTTCCAGGGGGAAAAGCTCTGTTCCAAATTGCTAGGGTTTTCCCGGCTGCCAGAGCTATTAGAGGGGTGTTGCCGCCCTCCCCCCAGTCCCCCCCACGACCACCACTCAAGACCACCATCTGGATCCAGGCTGCTCAATGCGAGAGCACTTGGCCCTGATCAATCGACTCAGCCCCACTGCGGGGTTCGCAGGCCAGGGGCTCTGAAGCAGCCCAGTGTGGGAAGCCGCAGGTTACAGCAGTTCCTGCTCTTCACCCACTGCTTCCTTGCCCTGGGGGCAGATTGGCCAAACTGCTTTTCTTCCCCCAATTAAGTTTCAAATTTTCATTTTCACTGACCTTCTGTAATTCTGGCTTGCTAGATGTGAAGATTCCTCCAGGTGCAATAGATCTTCTCTGAAGTAGACTCAAGCTGTGGCTTGGGCGGCACGGCTTCTCCCCATGCCCTGGGATTTTGGTTTCGGGCTGGGCTGGTCTTGGCTCCTGTCCTGCTCGCCTGCTGGATGAGCCCCTCCTGCTGAGCTAACTTTCTCTAAACCTTGTTTTTCATGCCTTACTAGATGTGGAGTAGCTGGAAGTGAGGTAGATCTTCCCCCTTGTAGACCAGCTGTGGCTGGGCTAGGTTCCTCCAGGACTGCCCTGAGGCCTGGCCTGGCCACAGTTTCGGCTTCAGGCTGGGCTGGCCTTGGTTCCCCACCTGCCGAGATGAGCCCCTGCTGCTGAGCTGCCTTCAGGGAGAGATGTGTTTTCTGTATTTTTGTGAGTTTGAGAGTCCTAGAATTTGTTTAGGGTCATATTTTTTGGTATTTTGGGTGGCTGGGTGGAAGCTGCAGATCCTTGCTACTTCTATGCTGCCATCTTGGCCCTGTCCCTGCTCTTTTAGATTTAATGAAGCTTCAAAGCACTTCACTTGGCCTGGATACTAGTTATCAGGGGCATGAGAGAAGTTGAAAGGAAGTGAGAAAACCTAACCCTACAAAGGATGGAGCCTGGGAGACTTCCTATTGGAGAAGGAAAGGAGGAGTAGAATAGGAGGGGGGAGGAGAAAGAACTTGATAGTTATATAGGAAAAGGAAATATATTACTATCTTATTATTAATATTAATTATCAACATGTTCTCTTTCAGCCAGGTGGCCAAAGGTATTTTAACAAACAAGCTGAAACCATGTTAATTAGATCGAAGACATGTTGACCCAAACCAATCTCATAAATGAGTGAGAAACTTTACCCAGGAGCAAGAAGTGGTCAAAGCAAAAGAAAAAAGCCACAGTTCGTGGTAGAGGAAGCTCATTAGAGTAAGAGAATTAACAACTTTGGAGTCAGAAAGTCAAGAGAAAGGGTAAATTTTCGATGGATAATAACTATAGAGACTGACATGAGTGGCAGTGAGAAAGGTGAGCTGCAATGGTGTGCCAAGGGAAGGCTGAGAGATAGAGCCAGACCACAGGAAAGTACAACAAGCCATTGGGAGACAGAACCAAGAGAGGCATTCCAGTCACAACTCAACTACTTTGGAAGATTAGAATATTGGGGACCATTATGGGAATCTATGGGAAAATAGTCTTTTGTGATTGGAGTCAGGTCTAGAATCTCTTCTATCTCTTGTCTTCCCAACTTGGGTTCTTCCCATAAGATCACTCTACCTATTTTTGCACAGCTTCATTATCTGAGACTCAAACCAATTCTAAGTACTTCATTTACAGTGGATCTAAGAGCTCATCAGCGTGGGTGCTTCTTCCTTGGATACTCACAATAAATTGCTCATGCACTATCTTATCGGATATTATTCACCAAAATGAAAACAGTATGTCAAAGGAGATAATAAATTTTAAATTCTTTGAAAACTTTAAAGCAGTATATAAATGTTTGCTATGGTTGTGGTGGTGGAGGTGGTGGAGGTGGCGGTGGTGGTGGTGGAGGTGGTGGTGGCGGGGATTGGGAAAAGATACAAGAATGGGAAGAATAAGTGATCCTAAATATAGAGTTGATGCTTTACTGAAGTCTTGGCTTATGGAAGTCATCCAAGAATATACTTCATTTAGAGAGAGAGATTTAATCCATGCCTTCATTTTCATGAGTCTGGAGTAATTTGAGTCCCAAATTACTCTAGGTGGAAAATCAAAAGGCATTGTAGTTGTTCAGGAATATGATTGATGCTAATGACATTATTTTATTTTTCATTTCTGTCCCATTTTTTTTTGATACCATTCTTTTCCTAGCTCTATTAGTGATTGAAAACCTAGGCTTGATTTAACTTCAGAAGTTCCCAGTTTGGGGAATGAGGATGAATAAAGTGAGCCAGATAGGTCATATGCCACTAAAAGCACTCATGACTTGACCTTGAGTTTGTGTATTTCCAGTCAGTTCAATCAGACAAAACAAAACACTAGTAGCTAATTAAAACTATCTCTACGATGAAAATTCTACATTAAAATTTATGTAATCACTTCAAACATTAATTTTGCCCCATTCAACAAACTGATGACCTTGATTAGACATAGCCACAGATTAATGTTCTTGTGGTAAAAAATTATGAGTATTATTTTCAAGTGTAAAGTCAACCACATGATGGGCAATGGGTATCACCAGTTATCATCCAAGTTATTTAGCATAAATAGTGGCAAAATATGTATAGATGTATATAATGGATGTGAAAAGAATGAAACTTCACAAAACCAAGTAAGTCAAAATTAATCCAATTCAAATATACCCAATCTATCCAATGAGATGGGATAAGGTATACAGGAGACAATCTACACAGTGATTCATCTTGACTATGGACTAAAAGCTCGGTTTGGCAGGATTTGAATATCTCTTCCTTTTAAGCACTTGTATTTGTTAGTTACCCTAAAATTTTCTTTTCTGCTCTATTGTAAGAAGACATTTTTCAGTGTCAAAGTACAATTTGTCAATGCCATCTAAATTTTCTTTTTCTAACACAAATTCCAGAATGCGTTGCTTTATTATTTTGAAAACTGTTGTAATAGATATGGATTCTACAGGTTATAATGAAGGAATGGTTTGGGAGCTAAAGGGATTATGAACTGGTTTATAATGAAGTTACTCTTCAGATTTAAGATCGTATGTTTCAAAATGGAAAACATCTTAGAGGTCATCCAGGCGTCTCTGCTTCTTGAACAGATGAGGGAACTGAGGTCCATTAAGGTTAAATGACCTGGTCAAGGTAACACTGGGAGTAAACAGCACATTCAGGAATCATTGGAAATCAATCCATAAATATTTATTAAGCACCTATTGTATGTGAGGCACTGTGCTACATGCTAGAAGATACTCTGATTTTAAATATAGTGCTTTTTTTTACTAAACCCCACAACCTAAATGTGTTGTTTTTTTCAAAGACTTGGAAGAAAGAAGTGGAAACAAGCTGGGAACAGTTGTAATTGTTACTTATTAAGATACACATTAAATATGGAGGATCCAGTCATGGTAAAGTATTCCCTTTGACTGCTTCTTGGTTTGGTATTGGTCAGTTTATCTTCCTTGGTTTACTTAAGTTTCTGTACTTGCTATATGATGGGTTTATGGTTGGGAGTAAGTGACATCTGTGGCAATGTAAATGCAGATTTAAGGATATACCAAAATGTTCCACAGCAACAAAAACCTAGGACACTAGTATCTTAAAAGAATATCTTTAAGGTATATACAAGTACATCGACAATATCACAATTGAAAAAAATACTTGCATTGCTTCCATGCAATACTTTGCCTCCAAGGAAATACTGAATGTAATGGTGCCATGTAGACATGGTTTAGGAAATCACCCTGGCAGGATTGTAGGCATTTTTCTAATCATATGCAGATTCGAGCAGCAATTTGGAAAGCAAGATTTTTTTTATTCCTTTCTCAGTCATTTCATCTCACAACAATCACTTCAAATCTCTACATCTCAGTTAATCAGGGCACTGAAAAACTTCAGATAGCCACTCTAACCCACATAAAAACTCAAGGATTCGAGTTTCCCTAAGACACTGAGTCCTTTCATGCTAGATAAAGAGAAAATGTGAAAACTGAAACCAACAAATTGTATTTGTAAGGAAAAAGGGCAACCTGCTGGAACAAGTGATTGATAAACTGCAGGTAACTATTTGAGACAAGCTTCATTTCAAAAGTACTATCAATACAACTGATTTGTGAGTGTGATAAAGTCCTATCTTGCCAAATGTAGTCTTTTTTCCACTCCCCCCCCCTCCCAAATTCTAGGGATAGTTTAGGAGGAATGCTTTTTTCTACTAGAGAAAAGGTCAAAATCTATCAACAAAAAATAAAATTAGTAGATTGTACTTTTGTTGACACTTTTGTTCTTGAACTAATAGTTTCTTTGCTTAATCAGTGGCTGTTGTCTTCGTTAGAACATTAAAAACATCATTAACATATCACCCAGCCTTTGGGGGCAAAATATTAACAGAAATATAATTTTTTGCCAGATTCATGATGTACTGCAAAGTATATGCAGAATATAATCCCAACTTCTGCCTCTGAAGAATGCAAATTACAAGTGACCTACAAACAATAGTGAGCATAACTAGGTTGTAGAATACTTTCAGCCATGACTTGTAAGTAAGGAAAGGTATGATTGCAAAAGGAAGTGGGTCAGTCATGAATTTACTTTTTGACAAAAAGCAAAAGTGGTACACTGTTAACTGCACAGTGAAATATGACCTAGAAGAAGACCTCTACCACTTTGAGTATTTCATCTAAGTATCTATGAGATAATAGAGAATTATATAGGATGAAAAGGAATAGAAAGGTTGCCATCTGTACCAAACAAAAGAGTATCACCTCAGTGATGGCCTCATTCTAATGGGTCACTGAAGTAAGAATCCCAAATGAATAGGCAAGTCAAATTCATTTGTGTGTGTCTGTGTGTCTGTGTGTCTGTGTGTCTCAGTGTGTGTCTATGTGTAGTAGAGTAAAAAACTCAACAAAAGAAAAAGACTTTTAAGGTCACTGTAATTAAAGACTGACTGACCACAAATACAATTTAAGTGAAATTCCATTACAAAAGCAACAAAAATTAACCAGCAAGCATTTGTGAAGGATTGTTAGGTGTTGTGCTGCACAATGAAGATATAAAGACAAAATCAAGGCATTCCTTGACTTTGAAGAGTTCATATCCTAATGAAAGAATACATAGAATTTATATAAAAGGAATTAAGGGATATATCCAAAATAAATATTAAGTAAATTTAGAGGAAGACCATTTAAAAATTAACAGAGACAACCAGTGATTCAAAATACACTTTTGGTTGCTTCAATAATAACTGGTAAAATCAAGAAATTCCGCCTGGACCAATTTGATATTATGCCCAAAGGGCAGCCAATCTGTGCATATCCTTTGATTCAGTAATACCACTACTAGGTATGATAATCCCAAAGAGATCATCAAAGGGGAGAAAGGACCTATATACGCAAAAATATTTTTAGCAGACCTTTCCATGGTGACAAATTATTACAAACTGAGGGGATGCCCATCAACTGGGAAATTACTGAACAAGCTATGCTATATGGATGCAATGGAAGACAATTATACAGTAAGAAATGATGAACATGCAGACTCCAGAAAAACCTTGAAAGACGTACAAACTGATGCTGAATGAAATGAACAGAACCAGGAAAACATTGTACACATTATTAGCAACATCTTGTGATGGTCAACTATGAATGACACAGCTCTTCTCAGCAGCACAATGATCCAAGACAAATACAAAGGGCTCTTGAAGGAAAATCTATCCATATTCAGACAATGACCTGATGGAATCAGAATGCAGATTATAGCACATTTTTTCACTCAGTTTATTCTTTTTCATGGTTTTATTTCCTTTTTATCTGTTTGTTTCTTCCACAATTGTGACAAATATGGAAATATATTATACATGATAGCATGTGTATACAATACATTAAACTGACTACCATTTTCAGAAAATTGGAGAACAATGAAGGATGGAAAAAATTTGGAACTCAAAATCTTGTAAAAATAAATACTGAAAAGTTTCTTAATATATAATTTGGGAAAAAATAAAATACTATTCAAATAAAAAAAGAAGAAAGAAATCCCTCCTATAGGACATGGCAGTTGAGCTAAGCCTTGAAAAAAGGAAGAGGTTTCAAAGGGAAACAGATTTTTTTTTGAGCTCTCTAAGTCTCATTATTTCCACAAACAAAGTTTATAAATGGACGGCTTTTTATTCTTTCCTTAGGCACTCATTGCCTCCCATTACTAAGGGATATAAATAATGGCACTAATTTGAATAATTGTTTTCAACATACAGAAACAGAAGTATCATCATTATATCAAATTTCATTCAAGGCCTTTTGGTACAACTCAGTAACAACATTAGGAGCAGCGAGATAGAGACATACCATCAACTCAGTTATCTACATTAAAGAATAAGTGGAAGGCAAAGTGTAGGTAACTATTTGTGTGAGTTTTTGCTGATTACCTTTGTTTCTTATATCATCATATTTATCACGAGTATTCCTACTCCAACTGTTCCCAGAGAACCATCTCATATAACAGGTGGTTTTATTTTGTTTTGTTGCAGAGAGGAGAAAAAATCAACACAAACATTGCATGCATCAAAAAATCTCAAAAACCTCTGCAATGTTCAATACCCATGGACCTCCCATCTCTGCAAAACAATGGGATGGAAGTGTCCTCTCATCTCTTCATTTGACTCCCGCTTGAGCTTTGTGATTTTGTTACATTTATTTTTGACGTTTTGGTGCATCACTGCTCTTTCCATGTTGTTGTTGTTCAGCAGTTTCAGTTTTGTCCAATTTGTTGTGGCTCCATTTGGGTTTTTCTTGGCAAAGATGCTGGAGAGGTTTGTCATTTCCTTCTCCAGTCAGTACTTTCTCCACTGTGCCAGCTACCTGTCCTTCTTTCCATTACATTGTTGTGGTTACTATGTATATTGCATTCTTGGCTCTGTTTGCTTCACTGCAGATATTTTCATGTTTCTCTGTATTCAACCTACACAATATCTAATTAATCATTCTTTTTTCATTTGATTAGATTGTTTTTTGAAGAGATTGGTTAGGTTTATATTTTCTTCATTCTGTCACTAATACTATTTGTTTTCCAAGTTATGTTTTCTTTCTTTTTCTGCTATAAACACACTATTATATTCCTTCATTTACTTTACCCTAATTTTTTTTAAGGTGACCTATTCTCACCAGCTCTCTTCCTTTCACCTCTAATACCTGCTTCCCTTTGAGATTTTGTTTATTAGTTCCTTTTCTCTCATGATTTTGTCTGGTTATATAATTATTCTCCTTCCTCGCTTTTCTTTTCTTTCTTAGTTAGGTACCGTCCTTCTTAATTAGGTTTTTAACAATTTCTTAATTTTTTGCTCCCTTTTCAAGATAGGATGTCCTTTACTATCTTCATTATCTCTGTCTACTCTAGATATCCATTTTATGGGTAATGATCCCTATAATTATCTTGTCACCTTATATTTTCTGCATTCCTTGTGCAATCAAAACTTCCAAGGTATCTATTCTGGCTTCTTCCCTCTAAGCAGCTTCTGCTGTTTCCTGCTAGAACTTGCTCCACGGATTGCCCTTTTCCATTGTGTCTCACTCCCAGAACAATGCCAATTATTGCAGGTGTCAGAGAAGACATTGCCCTCCCTATATCCTGGATAATGTAGATCATCACTAACATATACCCTCTTCTGTCCTATTTGCCTCAAAATTTCTTGACTGAATCCATGACCTCCCACTTTCCCAGATGCAACCTGCTTCCATGAGTTCCAGCTATCTGTATCACAAGTAGGACAAGTGGACTTTTCAAGAACCAAATCTCCCAGGCTACACCCAGCAAGAAGTCCCCATCTCCTTTAACAAAGCATCTCTTTCACTCATAGGGGTATTCATCAGTGGGAACCTCTCTACCCCTAAAACAAAAGCTCTTCTTTCTCTCTTCTTTTTAGTCATTTGCCGCTTTTCTAACCCACTCCCTTTCAAGCTCTTCTTTTGCTGAAACCTTAAGGGTCATCTTTTGCTCACTTTGCTTTGACTCAGGCACATCACATATTCTTCTTTATCCCCTCCTCCCTTCCTCTCCCTTCATGTGCTCTCATATGTTTTATTATAGCACTACAAAAGACCTTCATGTACCTATGGGCTAGGCATCACTATATTCTGTTCATAATTGCACAGAATCACTTTTCACTGTGATCTCCATTGGACTTTGAACTTCACCTTTGTCTCCTTTGATACATTTAAAGAGAAATCACTTACTGGTCTCTCTGCTATCGCTCTATTGCTATTACTGTCCTTTGTCTACTACATTCACTCCTTTACTGGGGTGTCTGGGAAGTAAACAATCTTCAGTTCTAGTTTTCTTTCTAAAAATGGTTCACCTTTATTATTAACTGTCCATCTTACATTTTATTCTTTTGCTCAGATTTGTAGAGGAGGTCACTCTGGACAGCATCTTGAGCTCCATTGTTCTTTTACACATATTATTCCATTTCGTCCTGCATTTTTGGAGGCAATAAGCTGTAAGTGACTTGCCAAAGGTCACATAGCTATTATCTGAGGCCAGATTTGCACTAAGGTTCTCCTGACTCGTAGGACCCATATGCTATCCACTGAAACACCTAGCAGACCCTCCCTCCTACAGTTTTTATAGGTAGTGCAAACTAGTCTCGTGTATTCAAATTTGTTTTCTTTTCTATTTGAAAAGTTTGCTTCTCATCACTTACAAAGCCTGTGATTGCTAAACTGAATTGTAAAATTAACTACCATGTGGCTTGAAGATTTTGCTGGTTTTTATTTTTCCCCGAATATGACCTATGAATTCTTTGAATTGTTATTCCATTTTTATTTCATTTTCTGGGTCCAGAAGCTCTGCGTAGTTCCATTTTATTAATTCTTGTTTTATAGTGTTCAGATTTTCCATCTTCATATTCTTCTGAGAGAGCAATGATCTTTAAATTGTCCTTGTTTCTGCAATTAATATGTTTTGCTTAGATAGCGAGTAAATTTTCTTTCAATGTAATTGGTTTAGGGAATGTTTGTGTATTTGTTTTGCTTCTCTTCTAGGTCATCCTTCACTTCTGTGTATTCACATTCCCAATTTATTGTTGTCTCTTTTGCTATTGAGTATAATTTGCTGTTGCAAATTCCAGTTTTTCTATTCTGGTCATTATTTTTGCTCTACAGAACATAAATTTTGCTCTCATAATTCCCATTTCTCTTTGTACTATGCTGTGGTTCTATAGTCTCATATTACACAGGCTATTTTATCTCACTAAGTATGGGATTGTTTTCCTTTATTTTATAGTATTTGTTCATAGATACCTAAACTCATTTACTAGATCTGGAGATGATAGTTCCTTCTATTGTCAGTATTTTCAGTATTGATTTATTTGATTATGATCATTGTCTTTGAGTTTTTTTTTCCTGAAATCTTCAGCAATTTTAATCTTCCCCCTGTCCCATACATCTACTATTGTTCACCATTTGACAATGTCCCCTCTGATGATGATCTCCTTGGAATCTGAGTCTTAACATGTATCAGCCTCCTCCCACACTATGGTTCACCAGCCTAGATCTCTGCTTCAAGTGGCTTTTGGGTGGACAAAAGTGATTCCAACTCTAGGGTGAGTACTTCAGTCAACGAAGTACTGCATATCCCCCAGCCCCTCATATGTACACACAGTACTCTGCTCCACTCACTCTTTTCTTCAGTTCTTTGGGCAGAGTCTTTTGCTAAAGTGTTATCCACCTTCACACTGGTAGTTCAGAGCTTTGCAATATTAGTAATACAGAGCTGTCTGCTGAAGCACAGGATGTCATGGAACAAACTTCAACAGCACGGAGTTGGG
>JAQQSW010023312.1:0-10295 GCA_028646575.1 Pseudocheirus occidentalis
TTAAAAAAAAATCATTCTTTTGTTGGGCCCACCAGTTTAACTCCTCAGTGCCCTTCCTTTCTCATCATGCATTAGCACATTCAAGACCATAGTTTACATAGAATATACAATCCAGTATCTTGTCTACAGAATAACCCAGGAAGAAAGGAATTTCCTTTCCATCATGGGCTCTATTTCTGCTCTGCCTTCTGATTTTCTTACTATTTTTTCTTGAGTTGACATATAAAGTCAACCTCTCTGTATGGTGTAATTGAAAGGGTGCCAAGTAGGGGGCAGGAAGCCTAGATCTGCAGTCCCAGTTGGGCCACTAACTAGCTAGGGCGAGTGATTACAATTTCCTCAAGTATAAAATGAGGGATTGGTGCTAGATGATTTCTAAGATTCCTTCAACCTATATTTTTGTAGGGGCAGAGGAGTATCCAGACCTGTGATTTCACTGGTATAAGGAGAAGTGGTATAGTAGATAGAGTACTCCACTGGGAATCAAGACCTGATTTCAGATCTAATCTCAGACACTTACTAGCTCTACAATTCTGGGTAAGTCACTTAAAAAAACTCTGTTTGCCTCAGTTTCCTCATCTTTAAAATGGGGATAACAACAGCACCTACTTCCCAGGGTTGTTGTGAGAACCAAATGAGTTAATAAATGTAAAGAGCTTAGCACAGAGCCTGGCACATAGTAAGTACAATAGAAATGTTGGCTATTATTTGCTAATATTATTAAATCCAAATGTGGAAACTTCCTATTTTGATGTAGATTAGAACTTATCTGCAATGTATAGAGAGTTCCCTGAACACTGGGGCATTAAGTGATTTGTGTGTGATCAAACAACTAATACATGTGCAAGGTGGGGCTCGAACCCAGATTTTCCTAACTCTAAGGACAACTTTTAATCTACTGTAGCACAGTACCTCTTTTCTACCTCTAACCTAGAATTCTATGATTTCACCATGAATAAAATGGGAAAGGAAATTATACCAACAGGTTCTCTATGGAGTATATTTTCCCCACAAGAAGCACCATGGTATAACAGATAGAGAGCTGACATCAGAGCTAGAAAGACCTGAGAACAAGGTGGCTTCTGATTTCAGGCCCAGTTCTCTACCTATTTTGCCACCTAGTGGGGAAGATCTGAGTTCAAATCCACCTTTACACATTTAATAGCTGTGTGACCTCGGGTAAGTCACTTAAATTATCTCTGCCTGTTTTCTTGCCTGTAAAGTTGGGATGATAATTGCAGCTACCTCACAGGGGGTTTGTCAGGATCAAATGAGATCACATTTGTAAAGGGCTTTGCAAGCCTTACAACACTTTATGAGTGATGATAGCCTCTGTCATTACAGTTGTTGTTTTTAACAAAACATTTCCTCTGCCCACTGTTTGTAGCATACTCTGAGGAAGCCCAGGCAGTCACAGCCAGACAGTAAAGCACGTATCTCTCAGAAGAATGTCCATTAGTCCGATTTCACCTTGTTAGCTGTGTTACAGTCATGTCCTCATTCTTCGTTCCTGAAACCTCATCACCTTACCAGTCAGGTAAGCACGTGCCTTCTCCTTGAGGACGCTCAGCCCATCCTCCAGAAGGGTTTGCAAGGTAATTGTAAGTGACGGCTAGCTGAGGAGGATCTGGTGACAGATTCTGTCATTAATCATGGGGAGAGTGTGCCACCACCACCCAGGGTCCATGCTAATAGTGGCCAGGCCATCACAAAGATGCCACAGGATGAACTGCATAGAGATTTAGCTTTGGAAAGAAAACTGTGTGATTACAGGGTAGAAGAATCGGTAATCACCATTCCCAGGTTGCCCCCAGGGGCTTGGTAACAGAGCTAACATTAATTATTTTCTACATGCAAAAGAGGAATCCAAAATTTCAACACCCACCTAACTCTGGGAGTTTTGACCCCGGGGCTGATGGATCAGGGGGGTCCATCCTGTGTTCTGTACTAAACAACAATCTCATGCTGACAGTATAGCATTTGGAGAACAGCATTCATTAACTTTGGCATTAACCTTTATATTTGAGCTGAATTCCAATTCCTTCCTTCCAATTGCATTTGTTGGTACACAAAATTCATCTTCTAAAGGAAAAAATAAAAACCATTCTAAGTATGTACCCACGTCTCACATGGAGGAATAATGTAAATAGTCATGTTTAAAGGTTCCTGACTTCTACATACCTGAACATTTCATGTGCTTATAAATTGTATGTTACATTGATACCCCTTTGATTTTATGTGAATACTTGAAAAGACCCTTGATTTCATCAGCATGGGGTCTCTCTCCACCCACACAGATAAGTAGTCCTTATATAGAATCACAGGATTTGAGAGCTGGAGAGGATCTCAGAGGTCATCTAGTCCAACCCAAAGAACTAACCAAAAGAATCTCTAAACACCTAACATGTAGTCTTCCAGAATCTGCCTGAAGACTCCAAGGGAGAAAAACTCACCAAGAAGTCCATTCCCTTGTGGACAGCTCTAATTATTAATTGATTAGTCTTAACATCAAGCCAAAATTGGCCTCTTTGGAATTTTCATCCATTTCTTCTGGTTCTGCCTTATTGGGCTAAAGGGAACAGGTTTAATCCCTCTTTCCCGTGAGAGCCTTCAAATACTCCGCTACAGCTACCATGTCCTCTGAGTCTTCTCTTCTCCAGCCTGAACATGCCTGGCTTCTTCCTATTACATGAATTCAAGAAACTTCACCCTACTGGTTGCCAATGTCCTTTTAAAAAAACCACCAACTCAACACAATATTTCAGACATTATCAAAAAAGAATAAAGTGGGATTAAGAGCTTTCTTTTCCTGGACATTATGGCCCTCATAATGAAGTCCGAGATCTTATTAGCATTTTTTTATTTTTATATCAATGGTTGACATATATTGAACTCGAAGTCCACTAAACCTGTCACATTTTTGTCAGAGCAACACATACATAACCATGTACTTAACCCCCATCTCATACTTGTGACATTGATATTTTGAGCCTAACTTTACTTGCATCTCTTCTTATTCTACCTTATTAGATTCAGCTCAGTGCTCTGGCCTTTCAAGGTCCTTTTGGGTCCTAGATGTGGTCCAATGTGACAGCTTTCTCTCCCACCTTTGTCTTATCTGCAGGTTTGAAGAGAATACCATTTTTGCCTTTTTCCAAGATATTGACAACAATGTTAAATAGCACAGGGCCAAGCCAAGCCCTTGGGATATTCCAAAGGAGACTTGCCATATTGACACATATTAACAAGTACTCTTTGAGATTAGTCATGCATTCAGCTCTGAATCTATCTAATTATATTATCTTCTAATCTATATCTCTCAACCTTCTCCACAAGTATAATTTGAAGTACTTTATCAAAAGTTTTGCTAAAATCTAGGCAGGCTATAGACAATATTCCCTTCATCTATAAGTTTTATAAAAAAAAGTCAAAATAAGGTTAGTCTGGCATGATGTTCTCTTTTTTTTCTTGCTTTTTGGAGAGAGGAAGGCAGGGCAACTGGGGTTAAGTGACTTGCCCAAGATCACATGGCTAGCAAGTGTAAAGTATCTGAGGCCTCATTTGAACTCAGGTCCTCCTGGCTCCAGGGCCAGTGCTCTATTCACTGTGCCACTTAGGCTCCCCAACATGATCTGTTCTTGATGAAGTCATTTGTAAGTCTTTGTAATCACAACTTGCCTTTCTAGGTGCTCATTAACTATTTCTTTAATTATTCATTCTGGAATTTTCCTAAGGTTTGAAGTCAAGCTCACTGACCTTAGTGTGTTTCTCTGAGTTACTTTGACCCCAAAATTCATCACCTGGTATCTGACTTTTTGGTAATGTATCTTTCCAAAATGTCTAGGGTGATCCTTGAATGATAGTCTATCAGCTGACTCCTATTTTTGAAGGCTTTCCAGTTTTGATAGGATCTGCCTGAGATGGTGCTCTGTAATCATTATGGTTTTAACGGGATCCAATAATCCATATCCCTGTCTTGTTCTACTTAGTGAAAGAACAATGAGTTTCTCCTAACCATCCCCCTCTCTCCCAAATAAAAGTTAATGAGGGCCTGTTCTCAATCCAGACATGACTAGAGCTGGATTCTGGTCCTGAATTTGCTAGCTAACTGTAGGGACTTTAACCTTCTCCTCTCTATATCTCTATTTCCTCTACCGTACAATGGCAGGCTTAGACCACATGATCTCTGAGACCCCTTCAAGCTCAAACCAAACATTAAACTCTCCCCCAGTGGCTGGGTCTATTGAGCACTTATAAGTATTAACAAGTGGTTTTCTGTTTTTTGGTTTTTTTCTATTCACTGATCTGCCTCTGCCTATTCTGAATTTACTGCAAGGGGAAATTTTTCAGATTGCATCCTGTCCCTCCAACCTTTCTAGCTTTATTAATACTATAAAGTATCTCCAGATTACTGCTGAACATGCAGAAGTTATGAATAAAATCCTGTTTTCACAGGCTTTTCATGCTACAATGACAAGAAGGCCAAGCAGAATCTCCTCCCCCTACCCCATTTCCTTTCATATTCTGTAGCCTAGAGTTATGGAATTGTACTGGGTAAAAGGAAACGGATGCCGTGTCCCTCTCCTCACACATCCATACTCTAACTGAAGGTGATTTGTAGTGTGGTAGGCAGAGCACCTGACTTGAAGTCAAATTTGGATTCTAGTCCTGGCTCGCACTTTCTAGCTGTGTGACCTTGGGCAAGCTGCTAATATCTCTGAGGCTCAGTTTTCTCATCTGTAAAAAAGGGAGGTTGTTGTGAGTACATAATGAAATAATGTGTGCAAGATAGTCTGTAATTAAAAATGCTATATAAATACTAGTTATTATTCTTATAATATGTCCTATGGGACAGTAGGATGGGGAACTGGTAAAGGCGAAGTAAAGGGCCATTTCCAACATGAAAGGTTACACAGAAGGAAAGAAACTGGAGACAGATTGTACCAAAAGAAGTTAGCTCTGTAGGTGCCATATTATCCTCGTCAAGAATCCAAAAAGCCAATAAATAAATAAATAAAAGATTTCAAAAAGTCCAACTGATTTTTAGACCCTTCTCCCACTTTAGCACACTTGAGTGACCCAGTGGACAGAGCTCTGGGCCTGGAGTCAAGAAGACCCATCTTCATGAATTCTAATCCAGTTCTAAACACTCACTAGCTGTGTGACCCTGGGCAAGTCACTTAACCCTGTCTGCCTCCATTTCCTCATCTGTAGAATAAGCTGAAGAAGGAAATGGCAAACCACTCCAGTATCTCTGCCAATAAAACTCCAAATGGGGTCACAAAGAGTTGAGCACAACTGAAAAAAAAAGACTCAACAACTCCCCTTTAGGGCAATGATTCCGTGGACATGAGTCTTCAATCCTTATCATAGATCTAGACCTGGAAGAAATCTTAAAGTTCATCTAGTCTAACCCCCTTATTTTATAGATAAGGAAACAAAAAGAACTAAGTGACTCATACAACATAATACATGATACATGTCAGAAGTAGGACTTGAACCCAGATCCTCTGACTACAAAACCTCTCTCCTGTGCCACAACGGCTCCCTATTGTTATTTGACAATTTGTACTATAGAATGCTAGAACCTGAAGGGGACTTGAAGATGAACTATGCCAGGGGCAGTGAGGTGGCATGGTAGATAGAGTACTAGCCCTGGAGTCAGGAGGGTGTAAGTTCAAAACTAGCCACAGACACTTACTACCTGTGTGGCTCTGGGCAAGTTACTTCACTCTGATAGCCTCAAAAAAAAATTTTTTTTAGTCTAGTCTAGTCCCTTCAGCTTTCAGATAAGAGCACTGAAACCCGGAGGGGGAAAAGATCTTGTCCAAGACCACACAGACGTGTAGAGGCAGAGCTAGGGCAAGAACCTGTCTTCTTCTTACTCTCAATCTCTTCTCATTCCACCCCACAGTCTCCTCTACTAAATCCTTATTACACACATGTGCCAGGCAGTGAGCTAAGTGTCAGGGGTCCAAAAACAGTCCTTGCTTTGAAGAAGCATATATTCTAATATGGTCCACACCATGTAAATGGCTGGATATCTACAGGATACATACAAAGTAGATGGAAGATGACCTCCTCAGGGGAAAAGGACCCATCTGGGTCTCACAATGACCTTTAAGCATCTAGGTGCCATGCCCAGAAGATGAAGAAGTCTGCAGCTTACTGGGGAAGGGTCTGCAGCTAGTGAGCCCAAGAGAAGGCAAATAAGGGGTCTCGCTGGAGTGGCCATCACACTAATGAAGCCATCTCATGACCATAATAAAGACCTCACGTATCTAACAATGACACTTAGCGGATCCCGCCACAAATAAATAACCCAAGTCCAATTGAATTAACCTTCAGCTGATCAGCACAGCTAAATAAATTATCCTGAAGCCTGAATGAGATTAAAAGGCCCCGCACAGGCTGGGATGGTTGGGCAGGAGGGTTCATTGGGCTTAACCAGTTTAAACCTGATCCTTCAGTGCTGCCTTCTCTGATTTCAAGCCAAGCTGCTCCCTGAAAGCTTTCTCTCAAGGAACTGAGAAACAAACAGCAGAAAAAAAAAAGGAAGATCATTTCCTGAGGTATGGTCTAGAGAGGAAATAAGACGCAGATCACTAAGGAAAAGAGAGAGAGCTGTGGGTAGTAGGGCGATAGAGTGGTTGGGGCAGGAAGGGGAACAACCTTTTATGTGCAGGAGAGAAAATGGGAAGATGTTATTGTTTTCACCAGTGGTGAATTCAAACCTGATTTCCAAAGAGATATGTAAAGTGATCACGTCACATCCCATCACCCTTCCTCCTTCCTGACACATACATACATACCAATGCAGCCTCTTAGGCTCATTTTGGTTCAGTGCTTTACTGACCCATCAGGAAAGCAGAGAATTTCCAGCCAAGATGGGCCTGCTTTGCAAAGTCTCTGGATCTCATTACAGAACCCTCCGGCTTCTGGTTAGGGCTGTCATTGTGCAGATATTTTCCAATCTGATGCCAGGGACCTACCAAGGACAGTCATTCCCTTTCGTCTATTCAAGACTTTCAGTTTACCTTCATTGAAGAAATAAGCCACTTTGGGTAAGAGTGGCATTCATCCCAAGTTCAGGTTTATAACAATCTAAGAGACCTTCGTTCTGTGAGTCTGTCTTCTTATCTTCTTTACTACCCTGGTGTGCACAGGGCCAACATATAATCAGAAGTGTCATTTGGATAGGAGGCAGAGAATACAGAGAGGATCTCCCTGCTATCATAGAAGAGGAAAAAACAACCTGACCCTTTCTTCCATTAACTTACAAAGGACAAAAGGGCCTTAAGTGCTTATCCCCTGCCCACTGCAGCCAAAAAAATGATAGCATGGGAACAGGAATTGCACGGGAAAACAAAGAACCTGCAAAGGACCTGGCCAGATATCTGAGCAGCAAAGCACACACCGCCACCCCCACACCTCCTCCCCTCCCTGGACCTCCGGGGACTGATGATAAATCAGAGGATGTCTCCCTGCTCCTGCTGTTGAGACCCTTTCCTGGAGAAGGCAGGCACAGCCAAGGTCTCTAAAAAGAGTGGCCCCACCTTTGATCATCCACTCCAGAGGGATGGTGTCTCTGAAGGCTACTGCGATAGCAGTATTAGTCACAGCAACAAACAGACACACATATCTGTGCTTCTTAAAAGCACAGAACGCATCAAGGAAACAAAGTGTCTAAAACCAGCCTGAAAGCCCAAATGCAGGAATTCAGCAGTGCACAATTAGAATCATAGAATCTGAGAGATGGAAATGGCCCTGGAGGCCCAACCTCCCATTCAGAACAGGAAGCCAAGTCTAAACCACTCCCAGTAGGTGATGGTTAGAAGAGATATCCTCATATACTGTTGGGTTTTTTTGGAGGGCAGAAGGCAAGGCAAGGCAAGGCAATTGGGGTTAAGTGACTTACCCAAGGTCACACAGCTAGTAAGAGTGTCAAGTGTTTGGGGCCAGATTTGAGTTCAGGTCCTCCTGATTCCAGGTGTTCTATTCACTGGACTGCCTAACTGCCCCACATACTATTATAAGACCTGATGCCATGAGATTTAGGAAGCTACTTAGGTACATGTGAAGACACCTCCTCTTACATAAAGGGCCCCTCCCCACAAGTCCTACATTCAAGGTATTCTGTGGGTCCACATTCAATTAAAATCATGGCTCACAAACTCCCACCAAATTTCTTATTTTTACTAATCATCCAGAGGTATCATTGGACCATAGATTTAGAGCTGAAAAGGACCATAAGAGATCGTTGAATCCAATCTCTTCATTTTACCAATAAGGAAACTGAGGCACAAAGCAGTCAAGTGACTTGTCCAAGGCAACAAGTGTCAGAGTGAGGATTTTAATCCATGTCTTCCTGATTCCAAGAACAATACCCTATCCACTCTACCATGCTGCAAGGCATTTAATGAAATATGAAAGAGGAGCAGCAACAGAACATTTCCCATTTACCCCATAAACCTGGGGTACACTCTCCCACAAATATATCAGTGGAAAAATTGGCCATGAATAGGGAACCCATGTGAAGGGATGCCTATGCATAAGAAGTACAGGTGGCTTACACATGATTTAATACTGCAGGACCAACAACATCTCCTGGTGCTACCATCCTGCTGCTCTTCCTGCGTCTGCTACCCCTCCTGGCTTATGTTCTCTGCTGGACCTGGGCATCCTACTGCCCCTGGCCACTGTAATATGTCTGCAGCTTTCTACTGAGTATTTAATCACTATCTTTCCTTTTCTCCTGGAATATTTGTTTGATGGAATTTGCTGGTCTTCAGTGAGAGTCATTAGCTGAGCTTCTGGGAGTAGAGCCCAGAACTGAAGGGTCATGACTGTGCTAGGCACTGGGGGAAATGCAGAGACACACAACATGATCCCTAGCCAGCTAGGGAGTACAGTAGATAGAACATCAGCCCCAGAGTCAGGAAGGCTCATCTTCCTGAGTTCAAATCCAGCCTCTAGCTGTGTGACCCTGGGCAAGTCCCTTAGCTCTGTTTGCCTGTTTCCTCATCTGTAAAATGAGTTGGAGAAGGAAATGGCAAACTACTCTAGCATCTTTGTGAAGAAAACCCCAAATGGGGTCACAAAGAGACAACTGGAAAACAAATAAACAAGAGCAGAACCAGACCAAGAGCCCTTGATTTTACAACTTCTAACACAAGGTGTGACCCAATGGTACAATGCTGCCTCTCTGACATGAAACAGATGAGCAAATTCAGCTTGTGTTTGTGATAGAAGGGGAGACTGCAAACCATAATGCACTAACTGTTTCACTAGTGAATGTACTAGTGAGTGGTAACTAGGGCAGGGTCACAGAATTTTGTCCCAGGGGAATAAAATTTTTATTGTTCCCATGCTGTTACAGGGCTAACTCCCTCTTCCATGATGGTTGCAACAGCTACCTCAGAATGGTTGTACCCCTTTCCCTCTGCTTTCTGCTGGCTAGAGTCTTCAGGTTTGAATGAAATATTTATAAACTGCCTAGTACAGAGCTTGTACACAGTAGGTGCTGAATAAATGCATGTTCCCTTCCCCTTCCAGGTGCAAAATTTTCCATTTGTGGCTTTGGATCCATACCACAGTTAGACAACTTCTCTCACTTTGGGTCACTGTCATCTCCAGTTCTGGACCAACTTTGGTATTAAGTCCAAGGAGAAATTGCATTTAATATCAACACTTTCATCTTGTAAATTTTAAATTTCTAATACTGTTTTATTATATGAGAACCCCTTAGTGTTGTGGCAGTCAGTCAACAAGCATTTTTTAATCTTGGGCAAGGTGATCCTTATACCCCAAATTCTTTGTTTCAAATTCCTGCCCTTATTGAGTATATGTGACCAGTCTATGTTGCATCTAAGTGTTGGAGATACAAAAACAGTGGCTGGGGAGGCGGAGCCAAGATGGCGGCGTAGAAGCAGCAAAGCACCGCAGCTCCCACACAAACACACTAAAAAACTTATAAAATGGGACTCTAAACAGATTTTCAAGCTCCAAAACTCTCCAAAAGACAGAAAGCATATCTATTGCTACAGGCAGCTCAGAAGGTGTGGCTCTTCGCAGCAGTCTGGGATCCATGGCCGAAACCCCAGCCGGCTCAGGCCCTGGGACATTGGGCAGGGAGCCGCGTCTATAGGAGAGCAGATCTGCTGCACTGGAGGCACAGTTACCACATTTATCAGGCCAGAAGAAAAAAAGACTAAGAGAAAGGTCAGTGGATTTTGCTAACTCGGGAGGAGAAGAGCGGGTCCGGCCAAACTGCTCCCAAGGCAAGGAAGCAGTGG
>JAQQSW010023313.1:0-10295 GCA_028646575.1 Pseudocheirus occidentalis
TCCAGAATGGTGGAGGTGATAAGTGGCTCTGTGCTCATTCATACCACATTTCATATGTTGGACAACTCATCTTAGGAAGGAAATTAACAGGATAAGGTGTATTCTAACAGAAAAGAAGAAAATTATGATGATAACAGGGATAACTAAAAGGCTGAACATCAACTTTTTTGAAGATCAAATTAGGTTTCATTAACATGGAGAAGAGAATAATTAGAAGTAGGAATGTGCCAGAGCCAGCTTTGCGAGTAATGATTATTCATTTTTTAGCATAACCATTTGGATATTGGCAAATGCTACAAATCAGGGCTTGATTTTCTATTTTATTGATTTCTATACTTAAGAGATAGAGAAATTATTGATACTGCAGATTAAACTTTTTTAAAATATCATGCATTTTTAAACAACTGGTTGTTAAAACATCTCTTGCTTAGAAGGGAGATTAATTCTATATATGAATATATATATATATATATATATATATATATATATTCTTGCTTTGTGAAAAGGAACTGGACTTCTTCTGCTAGGTCCAAAAGTACTGACATAAGTAAAAAAAAAAAAAACTTCCCAATGGTTAGAAAAGTCCAAAAATAAAATGGGCTATTTCAGGAGGTAATAGGTTCTCCCTCACTGAAAATCTTCTAATCAAGGTTGGATGATCACCTTTTTTTTTTTTAAATCTTTCTCCTAGATTTTATTTCACTCATATCTTTCATTTTTATTTTTTCCAATTTTTTAACATTTTTACTTAAAGTTTTGAGTTCCAAATTCTACCCTTCACTCCATCCTCCCTCCCCTCTATCCTTCCCTAAGACAGTAAGCAATCAGATATAGGTTATACGTGTGTAATTATGTAAAACATTTCCAAATGAGTCATTTTGTACAAGAAGACTCAAATAAAAGAAAAAACAATGAAAGAAAGTGAAAAAAGCATGCATCAGTATTCAATCAATATCACTTTTTTCTCTGGAGACAGAGTATGCTTCATCATTAGTTCTCTGGGATTGTGGAAGACCACTTTGTGACAACATTGAAGAGGGGATTCTTGGTCACGTACAGATGGTCTCTGGAGTTCCTTCCAAGTCTGAGATTTTTTGATTCCTGAAATGGCCTACTATGAGAGACAGTGGATTGCACAACATTGAAGGTCTTCCATTGGAGGCTGGATGACCACTTGTCAGGAATATGATAGAGAGGATTGCTATTCAAATTCACATGGGACTAAATGATTACAGAGATCCCTTGCAGCCCTTAGATGTCATGACTCGATTACTCTTTGTTATGAATTTGTTTAACTGCTTGCTAGGAATATAAACAAGATAAGATTCCGCCTATTTCTAACATATGGCAGCTCTCTTAAGAAGAAGTTTGAGAAGCAGAGCCGAATCAAGAGTAGTGTACATCTTATAAAGCCTCCATTATCTTCCTCTATCATTTTAGTCCATTAAATCTCATATCACCATCTGCTCTGGCCAAAGAATATCATTCTTTAATGCTACATTGGGCTTGTTTTAAAAGAAATTCTGAGTCAGAATTCTTCCAGGAATGATAATTGAGGCTCTACTAATGCCATTCCCTCAGAGGAACATGCTGTCGATGGCATTTATTCTCTTGATTGTTCTTTGCAGCTAGCTGGAGGAGGGTGAGGGAGCCTCCAATGAGGCTGTAACCCTCCTTCATCAGCAAATAGCAATTGAAAACATGTCAGTAGGAGGGTTTGGATGACAATTTTACCAAACCAGAAGTGAGAAGAGGCTGCCAACGAGAGTTTGCTACTGACCTCAAGCTTTTCACTGTGTTTTTTCTGCTGTTTAACCCCACCTCTCTACCTCTTTCTCGTCTTTCATTCCACTGAGATGGAACATTCCTATTCCCAATACCAACTGAACATGTGAAGGCACAGGACTCCCAATAAAGGATGGGCAACAGGAGAAGCATTCTGGAGGGTTAAAAGCAGATGTTAGTAGGATCTCAACAGAGGTCCTAACTTCACTTGCAATCACATTTTTCTTGTTGTTTTTCAGTTATTTCAGTCACATCCAACTTTTCATAACCACATGTGCCGGATTTTTTGGCAAAGATACTGGAATGGTTTGCCATTTACTTCTCCAGATCATTTTACAGATGGGGAAACTGAGGCAAACAGAATTAAATTACTTACCCAGGGTCACATAGCTAGTAAGTATCTGAGGCCAGATTTGAACTCAGGAAGAGGAGTCTTCCTGACTCCAGGCCTGGCACACTATCTACTATTGTTGCCGTTTTCATTTCTCACCAGGGGTAAAAACCAAGGTGGAGATTGGGACCCAAGAAGAATCAAATTGTGCAGCTAGAGTAAATTGAGTATTGCACTTGGAGTCAGGGAGATCTGAGTTGAAATCCCTTCTCAGTCAGTTATTACATGTGTGATTTTGGGCAAGTCACTTGGACCCTTTCTGCCACAGTCAGTCAACAAGTATTTATTAAAAGACAGTCCTTTCTCTCAAGGATTTTGCAGTTTAATGGCAGAGGCAACATGCAAACAATATATACCCCAAAAAAGATGCATATAAGATAAATTGTAGATAATCACGCACTAGCATTTAGGGACTTATTGCCAAAGGTAGAATTTTAGCTTTAACTTGAAGGAAGTCAGGGGAATTATGGGGTAAAGTTGAGGAGAGAGAGAGTTCTAAGCACAGATAATGGCGAATATCAACCTCAGTTTCCCCATATGTAAAATGGAGATAATAATACCACCTATCTCGCAGGGTTGCTGTTGTGAGAATCCAACAAGCTCCTCTAAGTGAGACTCTACATAAATCTTACAGCATAAATGTATTATTATGTTATAATTATCTACATATGTACACATGTGCACTACATGTGTATCCACACTTGTGTCTATATGTGTGTATTGCATAAGTAAATCTACTTGTAGCACAGTTGGAGACTACTTTCTGGATTAAGGTCAGAGAGGGTCTTTGAGAGTTGTCCTCACTGAAAAACTCATCACCTTGCTGTCGATGTGGAAGTATGCCTCTCTAACCTTAGAGAAGGTCCTCAGAGCAAAGAGATAAAAAAATGCTGTCATTGACAACTGGTGATGTAATGGCTAGAACACTGGACCTGGAGGCAGGAAGACTTGAATTCGAATGTGGTCTCAGACACCTACTAGCTAGACAAGTCATCTAACCTCTATTTGCCTCAGTTTCTTCAACTGCAAAAGGGAGGTGATAATAATGGCACCTTTCTCATGAGGTTGCTGCAAGGATAAAATGAGACACTTGCAAAAGTGCTTAGCACACAGTAGGTGGTTTCGAAATGCTCATTCCCTTCCCTTCCCCATCCCTGCCCCCACTTCAAGCTTCTCCATACTGCAGGCACTTCCCGGAGTTTGTGCTCCCCTGGAATAGCCTTTCAAAAGCCCAAGGCCGCTTCCACACCAGGGAGAAACATCAGAGTAAAACACTTGTACTCAAATATTCAAGCGGATCCCAATTCCTGTTAATCTGGACAGTCCCTTCAACTGTGTTGAGACCCCAGTTTCTCCACGTCTACTCACTGTGTTTAACTTCTATTCATGTTCTTTTATAATTCTGCTGCAGAAGTCTCACCTTACATACAAGAGTCCTTTCTCACTTTCTCCAGACGTTGGGAGGATACCAGAGGATCACTCAGGCTGTCTGCTTGTCATCCTTTACCCTTGCCACATGGCCAGCCCATCTTCTTTTCTGACTGTACATTTCCTCGATAGCATCTTTACTCCTGTTCTTTTAAATTCAGCTTCAGCTTTATGTTATATCCAATTCACATCCACCATGGATCTTTCCATTATTCTCTATGTGAGCTACATTTTTTTTATTTTTCAAAGACTGTTGTGTCTCATGTCTTGTTGCTACACAATTACACTGAGATGAAGGGAGGGAAGAGGAAGGAAGAATGGAGGAAGAGAAGAGAAGGGAGTGAAGAAAAGAAGGAAGGAAGGAAGGAAGGAAGGAAGGAAGGAAGGAAGGAAGGAAGGAAAAAAGGAAGGAAGGAAGGAAGGAGGGAAGGCGAGAGGAAGGAAGGGAGGGAGGGAGGGAAGAAAAAAGGAAGGGAGGGAGGGAAGAAAAAAGGAAGGGAGAAAGGGAGGAAAGGAAAGAAGGAAGGAAGAGAAGGAAGGAAGGAAGGAAGGAAATATTCATTTATTAAGCACCTATTATGTACCAAGTACTATGCTAATTGCTTTACAAATATTGTCTTGTTTGATCAGGAAGAAAGATGTTTTATTTTTATTTTTCTCCCTAGCACCCAATATAAAGCAGGAATTTAATAAATGCTGTTTATTGATTGATCAGTTTTGGACTGAGTGAATGTATGTGATTTTACATTGGAAGATTTTAATGATCTTTGACTGTCAGCATTTGATCCTTGTGTGTGAGCCTCAGGTCTTTTAAAAAATATCAATCAGTATAAACACTCCATTCCTACTCCACCCCCTACCCTCCCAGTTTTTTGCCCCTTTGAGTTGTTATTTTGTGCCAGCAGCATGGGGTCTGCCAAAGTCCAGGACCTGTGACAAGCCCCCTTGGTGCATCATACAGTCTTCCTACTTTTTAGGGATAGAGACTTACAAAATATGACAAGGTAATGTCATGAGAAAGGTGGTGGGGTTGGTTTATTTTGTTATCACCCTTTTCTTAACATCTCCCATAATTCCCTTGGAAATCCTTGATGCTTCTTTGCCATTTATGCCTGGGTTGACTTGAAGTGGGTCATTCCCTTGTTTTCCTTTCTGAAAGCTTAATTTTTCAATAATTCTTCTGTTTTTAATAATATTTGAGCCTCAGCTTTGAGTTTTTCGCTGACTCCTAACATGCCTTTTTTGGTACATTGTTTTCCTCAGCTGCCTTTGGTGGTAAGCGCTGCTGAGTGGGAGTGAAGAGAGAAATCCAATAAGCCTGAAGGCAATCGCTTGGTTGGCAGCCTGTGCTGCTTTTCGATTTCGGTAACTGGCATGCAGGGACTCCAAAGGAACACAAATATTCCTATTTTCCTCTTTGGCAGAATTGAATGATAAGTATTTTAACAAAAGCCAGGGAGATGGCTCAGGGAGAGAGAGCAAAAGGGGCAAGTAAGTCCACTGCCAGGTTTGGACAGAAACAGTGGCACTGCTCATATTCTTTGTGGACTGAGCATTGGTCATCATGATCTACATTGGGTATTTTAAACTCATGAAGCAAAAGCCTTCCCTTGCCCTGTGTTGTCAGCCATAGCAACCACACTGTCAGTGCTCAATAAATCTGAGTTTCATTTCTGTCACAGTAACAACAATCCTTTTGTTCTCAAAACCCCAAGTACGATGTGGTTGTGGACAGGTTATGATCCTAGAAAGCAAGAGGTGGATGAGATCAGTCAGGATTCCCACTGTGTTCTCCACAGATGTTGGGTGCCTTCAAGTGCCAAGATAACATCTCAAGAAGAATGCTTTATGTATGTGTAAACAGCATAAGTTAGCCTGGTACCTGCATATTCTCCCCTAGATGGTTCTTCAGTTTCTGTGGCTCCTCCTACGAACTTCCCGTCCCTGGAAAAAGAAATCTGAAAGATGATAGTATGGGGCAGCTAGGTGATGCAGTGAGTAGAGCACCAACCCTGGTGTCAGGAGGATCTGAGTTCAAATCCAGCCTCAGATACCTAACACTTACCAGCTGTGTGACCTTGGGCAAGTCACTTAACCCCAACTGCCCTGCCTTTCCTCCAGGAAGGAAGGAAGGAAGGAAGGAAGGAAGGAAGGAAGGAAGGAAGGAAGGAAGGAAGGAAGGAAGGAAAGACAGAAGGATGGATGGCAGGGAGGAAGGGAGGAAGGGAGAAAGAAACAAAGATGACAGTGTTCTCTGTCTCTGTCTCTGCCTCTCTGTCTCTATCTCTGTCTCTTATTACCCCACTCCCCAAACCATACACCCACAGTGAACTAAACCACCTGAAAATATCTTGACCATAATACTAGTACCAGCTGACATTTCTATAGCCTTTTACATATATATATCTACATATCTATATCTATATATCTATATCGATATATATATATACACACACACACACTATTGCATTTGATCTTCAAAATTCTACGAGGTAGGTGCTATTATCATTAAACTCATTTTATAGTTGAAGAAATTGAGGTTCAGAGAATAAGAAACAATGACTTCGGGGCAGCTAGTGGCATAGTAAATAGAGAACTGCCCCTGGAGTCAGGAGGATCTGAGTTCAAATCTGGCCTCACACTTACTAGCTGTGTGACCTTGGGCAAGTCACTTAACCCCAATTGCCTTGCCTTCCCCCCTCCAAAAAAAAGAAACAATGACTTACCACAAGGGTCATTCAGATAGCAAGAGTACACCGGATATTGAGTCAAAGAACCTAGGTTCAAATCCTGCCGCTGACTTTACCATGAGTGCTAATCATTTGACCACTTTGAGCCTCAGGTTCCTCACCTGTAAAATGGGAGGGCTGAATAAAATACTAGACTCCAAGGACCCTTTCGCCTCAAATCTATGATTGTACATGTCTAAGACTGGATCCAGATCTAAGTTTTCTTGGCTCCCTCTTTGGGCTGCTATCTGCTAGATGTGCTACATCTGTTGCCCTCTTTCCTTCCTCCTTTTCAACTGAAAGAAGAGGAAAAGATTTCAAACAGAAGCCCCTGGAGGCCAAGAGCTCATGGTCATTAGCTATTTACATAAAGGCTGCCAAACTCCAGAATTTCCTGTTTCTCTCCAGATACCAAAGTAACAGCATCACTATTTTATAATTCCTAAATCCAGATCCATCTGCAAGAATAGGTAATGGATCCTATTTCCTCTGCAGCAAAGGGCATGTGAGCTTTACTATTTGGGGTACTTTAAACTAGGACAGAATAAACATAGGAGTCTGCAAGATAGAATACAAATTGTGCCCTGGCAAGAGGGCATGCTTTGAGATTGGTGGTCAGGTCCTCTCTGACTTGCCGTGTTATGTTTCTACAGTCCTAATTGGATTCTAACCACACTGGAGAATAGCTCTCCATTTGTACATTACAAAAAGTTGGACAAACCCCCCAAAACAGAGGTTGGTATGGGTCTCTACAGCACAGACATACAGATACAGAACGGGCTTATGCTCCAGTCTTCCAAAACGGGTGAAATAGAGATACGGGGAGAGAAATAGAGACAAAGACAGAGAGACACACACACAGAGATGGACAGAGACAGAGACAGAGAGACAGAGACAAAGAGAGAGGAAGAGAGAGACAGAGAGACAGAGAGAAAGAGAGAGAGAGAAAGAGAGAAAAAAAGAGAGAGACAGACAGACAGAGAGAAAGAGGGAGAGAGACAGAGACAGAGAGAAGAGAAAAAGCTGTATGCATCTTTTCCTCTGCCTTTTCCTTCTGGGAACCAGAATGGTAATGATGCTATCCTAGCCTCAGTTGTTCCTAATACCAGCTGCAGTGTGCATGTGTTGTCAAATTAGGATTAGTTTGTTATTTCTCCTTTAAGTAGGTTAAGCTTCTTTTAAGCAGGGGTAATTAAGATTATAATCAGACAACGAATGAACAGAATCAGAAGGCTTAATGAGGGTAGTGGAGTTATATTGAATCTGAGAGGATAAGAAATTCAACCTATCTGCAGTAAAAGAAAATAGGCAATAGTGATATCAGATGAAGTTTAAGTCTTGCTCAGAAGAGAGATATAAATTTTTTTCTCCATTTCTCAACCCACTGAGAACCTTTTGTTTTTATTGGATTTTGTTATACTTAGAGAATCAGAGAATGCTAAACAGTTGAAACTGACTGTAAGTAGAACTCAGGGGAGTCAGGGCTCTCATCTGCACTCCACACGACTTCCTCATTAGCCCATCTTAGTTTTCATGGTGATAGATACTAATGAGCTTTAATAAAAATGTGTATCTGCCTTCTCCTGATAGAGGTGATGAGGCTGGTGCATAGAACTCGCTTCCTGGTCCTAAGGAAAACATGCAAAATGAAAGAAAAGCAAATAAGGAATAGAAAAATTATGGAAACAAACAGGCAAAAGTTCAAACAAAATTTTCAGGTGTGACTATCTTAACAGTAAGAATAAATGAATGAGTGAATGAATGAATGAGATGACACAAAATGACATGAAATGAGATGAATGGAAAAAACCCTTGTTAAACACTTACTAGAAGCCAGGCACTGTGCTAAGCAGTCATATGAATACAAAGGTAAAGACTCCTGGCCTTGAGGAATTTTAATGAGGAATTGGTGATCAAGGAAGCATATCTTGGTTTGGAAAGTTCAGGGGTGAGTTGAGCTGTAGGCAATTGATTCTATTGGATACACGCTTCCAGGAGTAATGTGTATACTGATCTGATGATGGTTGTAGAGTTGGAAAGAGGAGGGGAAGTTACTTGATGGGATAAGGTGACTTTTGAGAAGATAGCTCAGGAATAGGGATTAAAGTTTACATTGGTTGGGCCTTTCATGAAATATTGGATTGGGTGAGGCATTCACCTATGAGAAGGAGCTCAGCAAGTGCTCACACCAGAGGTGCTTGCCTTCCCTGAACACTCTAGACATGTCCCTCCTTCCCCTAACATAGTAAATGCTTAATAATTTTTTTTAAATTTTAGTGAGACAACTAGAGTTTTGCACTGGTATATATTAAATATGAATGCCCTAAAGTAGGCTTCTTAACCTGTGTTCTGGGAACTTGTGCTTTTTAATATTTTGATAACTATATTTCAACATAATGGATTTCTTTCTAAGCCTGTATATTGTATTAAAACAGTCTAAGAAGGAGTCTACAAGTTTTACTAGACTGCCAAAGGAATCCATCAAACACATATATGTGTGGGCACACATGCACGCTTGCACACTTGTGAGTGTGCACACACACACATACACACACGCATGCCCACACACACAAGTTATGAACCCTTGTTGAAAAAAGGACCTTTAGTACTTTGAGCAGATGGTCATACTATGAAGATTTTATGGAAGGAAATGAACAAGAATCATAGAGGATGTGTATTAAGTTGTGCCTTGCTCTGAAGGCAAAAAATTAATAAATCTTACTCTAAGATATACCTGATAAAGCTAATACCTACTAAATCAATCCACCTAAAATTTGAATTTAGGGATTGGTTTTTCACAGTAGTCTCTGTAAAGGTAACAATTCATCTCTCGCTAAACATTTATTAAGAGCTTATTATGTGCCAGACACCATGCTAAGCACTAAAGATACAAAGGAGGGCAAAAGTCAGTCCCTGCTCCCCACCCCTTCACCCACTGGAGTTCACAAAAACTTGTGGCTTAATTGAACCCGGGTGCTGAGAGTAGTTTCCAAAGGTTGTTTCAGTAAGATTCTACCATCTTCTATGTATACAAGGGAAAAGCTACTTTTCCCCCCAGACGCTTGACAAAAAAAAAAAAGTGTACTTCCAGAATTAAAATATTATCTGCAATATGGAAGATAGAATTATTTTGACCAAAAACATCTGATAAATTCCTGGCTTTCATAATAAAGTCCAAGGAATTCAAAGGTCCCATAAAGTTTCTGGGTTTATAAAATCAAATCAAATCAACACATATTTCTTAAGGTCTTTGTGCAAGGGCAGCCATGGTCCTGACAACTTTGAATCTTAAGGTTTAAGCGATACAGGACACTGGCTCATTTGAACTGTTTTTGAGTATTTGTCAAGCATCTTAAACAAGGCCATTATTGTAAAAGTTTTCAGTGTAAAGTAATTCCTGGAAACTTAAGTGCTTACTTGGTGCCAGGAGTTGTGATAAATGCTGAGAATGAGAAATACAAACAGAAAGTCAGTCTCTTCCCTCAACGGGCTTACATTCTAAGGGTAAGGGAAGCAACACATAGAAGCTAGAAGCTGGAAAGGAGTAGCAGGAATATGAAGAAACACAGTGTGGAGGTATTATAGAGAAAGTACAAAATGAGAGACAATCTGAATTTCCCAAGTGCTAAAGATCCATTTTGTTAGAATCCAGGCCTGAGCAGGGAAAGCAGTCAAGAGAGAACAAAGGTAAAGAAATATCTTAGAAATAGATAAGTGATGAAGTGGATAAAACGCTGGTCCTGGAGTCTGAAAGATCTAAACTCAAATCTTCCCTCAGAAACTTCTTAGTTTTGTGACCCTGGACAAATAATTTAATCTCTGCCTGCCTCAGTTTCCTCAATTTTAAAATGAGCATAACAATAGCACCTATCTCCCAGGGTTGTTATGAGGATCAAATGTGATGTCTGTAAAGAACTTAGCATTGTACGTTAGTTAATAAATCCTTCCTTTCTTCCTTCCTT
>JAQQSW010023314.1:0-10295 GCA_028646575.1 Pseudocheirus occidentalis
GGCAAAATAATTCCTAATTATTGTTTTAATTTCATCTTCATTGGGGGTACATTCACCCTTTTCATTTTTGGGACTCAGAATTTGGTTTTCTTCTGTCTTTTCTTATCATATTGACTAAGGGCCTATCAATTTTATTAATTTTTTCATAAAACCAACTTTTAGTTTTATTTATAAGTTCAATAGTTTTCTTACTTTCAATTTTATTAATCCCTCCTTTGTTTTCATTATTTCTAATTTAGGTTTTAGCTGGGGATTTTCAATTTGTTCTTTTTCTAGCTTTTTCATTTGAATGCCCAATTCATTGAACTCCATTTTCTCTAATTTTTTCAAGTATGCATTCAGGGATATGAAACTTCCCCTATATACTGCCTTTGCTGTATCCCACAAGTTTTGGTATTTGATTTGACTTAACACTTCATTATTGTCAGTCTCCTGAATGAAGTTACTGATTGTTTCTATAATTTCTTGTTTAACCCACTCATTCTTTAGGATGAAATTATTTATTTTCCAATTGGTTTTTGCCTATCTTTCCCTGGCCCTTTATTACATATAATTTTCATTGCATCATGATCTGAGAATGATCCCTTTAGTATTTCTGCCTTTCTGCACTGAATTGTGAGGTTTTCATGCCCAAGTACATGGTCTATTTTTGTGAATGTGCCATGTACTGCTGAGAAGAAGGTATATTACCTTTTATCCCTGTTCAGTTTTCTCCAGAGATCTATCCTGTCTAGCCTCTCTAAAATTCTATTTGCCTCCTTAACTTCCTTCTTGTTTATTTTGAACTTAGATTTATCAAGTTCACAAAGGGGGAGATTGAGGTCCCCCACTAGTATCATTTTGCTATCTATTTCCCCCTCTAATTCTCTTGACTTTTCCTCTAGGAACTTGGATGCTATACCGCTTGGTGCATATATGTTAAGTAATGATATTGCTTCATTCTCAATGGTGCCTTTTAGCAGGATGTAGTTTCCTTCCTTATCTCTTTTAGTTAGATCTATTTTAGCTTTTGCTTTATCTGAGATAAGAATTGCTATCCCTGCTTCTTTACTTTTGCTGAGGCATAATATATTCTACTCCATCCTTTTACATTTACTCTGTGCATCTCCCCTTGTTTCAAATGCGTTTCTTGTAGACAACATATTCTGCTATCTGCCTCTGTTTTATGTGAGAGTTCATCCCATTCACATTCACAGTTATGATTACTATCTGTGACTTTGCCTCCATCTTATTCCCTCCCCTGTTTATATCTTTATGCCTTCTTTTTCCCTTTCCCTCCTTAAGAATGTTCCTTTTGACCACCACCTCCCTCGGTATTCCCTCCCTGTGATCCCCCCTTTTTACTAACATTCCCCCTTGGTACTCTTGCCCTCCCCCCTGAATATGCTCCCCTTCTTACACCCCTCCCCCCTCATCCCTCCTACTGCTTGTAGGGTACAATAGATTTTTATTCTTAATAGAGTATGTTATTTCCTTGTTTACCCCAAACTGATGCTAGTTAATTTCATACATTGCTCCTTTCCCTCCCTCTTTTCCCTCTATTATTATGATTTTTTGTATCTTTCCATGTTAGATTCTAAACTTGGCCATTTGTATTGATCCCTCTTTAAATCAGAACCAATGAGAGTAACAATCATATGACGCTCATCCCTCTCCCTCCTACCCCTCCACTCCAGTATGTTTTTTATGCCTCTTCCTGTGACACAATCTACCATCTTCTGCCTCTACCTTTCCTACTCTCCCCTTACAATTCCTTTCTTCCCCTAAACACATTTTTTTAAAAATCTTCAGGTAGTTCGTTTCTACCCACACCCTCTTTCTGTGTACATCCCTCGCAAGAATCACAATATTTATACAAATTTCAGTTTTGACAGGTATCTGCTTCTCACAAAGGAATGTAAATAGTTTGCTCTTATTGAGTCCCAAGTTATGAGCATGTGTGAGCATCTGTGCGTGTATATGTATGTGTGTTTGTTTTCTTTGATTACCTTTTTATGTTTTTCTTGCATCTTGTAAGTGGAGATCAGATTTTCAATTGAGCTCAGGCTTTTTCATAAGGAAAGTCTGGAAGTCCTTTATTTCATTAAATGACCATCTCTTTGCCTGAAAGAATATGGTCAGTCTTGCTGGTTTGCAGTCCTAGCTCTTTGCTTTACGAAAAATGGCATTCCATTCCCTCTGATCTTTTAATGTAGCAACTGCCAGATCCTGTGTAATCCTGACTGTAGTTCCACTATATTTGAACTGCTTCTTTTGGGTTACATTCAGTATTTTCTCCTTGACTTTATAGCTGTGGAGTTTGGCTACGATATTTCTTGGAGTTTTCAATTTTGGATCTCTTTCAGCAGGAAATTGGTGGATTCTTTCAATAACCATTTCTCCCTCTGATTCTAGGACCTCAGGACAGTTCTCTTTAACAGTCTCTTGGAGGATGCTGTCCAGGCTGTTTTTTTCATCACGATTTTCTGGTAGGCCAATAATTCTTAGGTTATCTCTCCTGGACCTGTTTTCCATGTCACTTGTTTTTCGAGTGAGATATTTTGTACTTTCTTCCAATTTTTCAATCTTTATGTTTTGTTTGACTGCCTCTAGTTGTATCATAGAGTCCTCAGCTTCAATTTGTCTGATTCTAATTTTTAGTGAGTTATTTTCCTCAGCTAGTTTTTGGAGTCCCTTATCCATATTTTCATTTTTCATTTTTCGGGAGGCATTTTCTCCAGTTAGATTTTGGACCTCCTCTTCTAGTTCTCCAAATTTTCTTTTCAAAGATTTGATTTTTTCAGTGAAATTTTTTTCCAGTTTGGACACTGTAGATTTGAATTTATATCCTACTTCTCTAATTGTATTTTTAAATTTTCTTTTGAGATCCTCTAAGAAGGCTCTCTGGGCTTGAGACCAATTTGCATTTCTTTCTGTGGTCTCAGGTGTGGATATAGAATCTCTGTTGCCTTCTGAATTTGTTTGTTCTTGCTCACTATAAAAAGATTTGATGGTCCTAGCCTTTGCACGTTCCTTCTTCTCCATTGTGAGTGCCTATGTCCTGGAATTTGGAGTGGTTATCCAAGTCTGGGGTCCCAAAGTGTTAAACTTCTCAGATTGGGAGGTAGGGGCTTAGTAGCTGTAAGCTCTGAGTATGTCACCTGAGGACAATACCAAGACGCTCAGTGATTCCCCTGAATTACCCTGAGGCTTACAGAGTAACTTGTAGGGTTCGGGTGGTCCAGCTCCTTCAGGTTTCAGAGCCTGTGTCCCTGAGCTATGGTTCAAGCAAGTTCAGAGCCTGCTATAGGTGAAGGCCTGATGCAGAGCTGTTGTTTGCTGATTGGGCTGGTGGGGCTAAATTGGCTTTTCTTGGTAAGGCTTGCTGGCTCCATCCTACTGGGCTTAGACTCTGTATTGTCTTCTTTCTGCTTTCCTCAGCTGTGCCCAAGCCTTGGGCTGTTTCCACTGAATCGAGATTTTACTCTGATTAGAACATTTAATTCTGGACTTTTCTTGTTCTGGGAGGGATTTAGAGGAGCCACTAAACTTTATTCCTCCATCTTGGCTTCTGGCAGTATGGGTGTATAAGTTTAAACATCCAGATTGCCCCCACAGAACCTGCTGCTCCTGCTGTGGGCTCCAAGTTTTTTTCCTACCCGGTTCAATGATCCTCTGTCCTCTGGTGAGATGACTGTAAACCTCTCAGGCTGGGTCTGCTGGATGCCTGGCTGGAGCTGTTTTCTCTTGGTCTGATCTTCTCTGCTCTCTTCTCCACGTTGTTGTGGCTTCCTTGTGCTCAGCATTCTTCGTACCCCAACCTAAGTAAGCACTTTCGTGGGTTGGAAATCCACCTCTCTCAGTCTCTCAGTGGGTTCTGTCACTCTTGAATTCGTTCAGATTCACTTTTTAGCCTTTAGCTGTGGCTGTGGCTTCTCCCCACTGCCCTGGGGCCAGGGTGCAGTTTCGGGTTGGGCTGGCCTTAGCTCCAGACCTGTTGTGATGGATCCCGCCTGCTGAACTGCCTTCAGTGAGAGACCTGTTTTCTGTAGTTTTGTGGATTTTGAAGCCCTAAAATTTGTTATTTTATGTGTATTTAAGATGGCTGTGCAGGAGCTGCTGATCCTTGCTGCTTCTATGCCGCCATCTTGGCTCCACTCAATACAAATGATTATTGCCCACTTCAAGAAAGTTCTATGGGGATGGGGTGTAGTGGTACAATACACTTATTTAGATAACACTATCATTAAAAATATTTTTGAAACTACTGTTGAAAATGTCTTTAGAGATACTTTCTGAGTAACCTAAGAGCATTAGTCTATACAGTAAAACCCTGTTTTTGACCAAGTTGTATTACTCAGCTTCTTCCTCCACCTATTCTTTTCATCAACAGGTGCTTGAGGCTGCCATGAAGACAAATGAAAACTATATAAATCACAGTGTATCATAAATAGATAGGTAGCTGGAAAAATTGTCAGAGTTTACAGAAAAGGAGCTGGGGCAAAAGTCCTTCATGTATAGCAAAGTTGTGAACATTCATTCACCGTTTATTGCCCATAAATATCAATTACCAATCAGAGAATAAAGCCAGTAGAGGATATTAATTTGTATAGTTGATTTGTATATCTCAGACCACTCATTATGGTGTGCAAAGGTGGATTGGGCTCTTAGCACCACTGATGTTTGATAGGCGTTATATTTTTTGCTAGCATGGTACTCAGGGGGTTCTCACTAACTCACAGTAGTTCAAAGTAACCTTTAATTACTATTCCCTTTGTGTGAGTTCTTTGTATTGCTGATGTCCAGACTTGATAGGGTAACCCAAGGACAGTATGTCTAGTCCTTAAATGTACTTAGAGAGGCAGGTGCACTGATAGAATCTGTTATATATTCATCTGTGTGGCAAGAAAGTTATAATTGTTTAATACTTGCAGAGATTTCTATGAGAGAGAGACTGATTGGAAGTAGACAGCTCTTCAAGGAAAACCAATGTCTGATCTCATTGTCCTGAAATTCCCTCTCTGCATGGAGGAAAATTCTGAACAAGTTTTTTTTACAATTAAATTAGCAGATTTTATTTCAACTCACTTTTACATATTAAAAAATTGAATACATTCCCTGAAGAAAAGGCTTACAGAATTTAAATACATGAATTCAACAAGAATCTAATATATGCCTACTATGTGCAATGTGCCAGTTACTTAGATAACATATTTTACTTTTTAGAATGACATTTTTGCACTAAAAATATCCTTGATAGGGAGTGGAGATAGAATGAAAATAAATAAATAAAATACACAATTAAGTTTGATGGGGAAAGAAGAGATCCAATAAAAATAGATCCAGGAAAATTTGAAGATTGAAGGAATACTTTTAGCTTGGGGAGAAGGAGAGGATCGGGGAAAGATTTATGGAGGAGGTAGCAAATGACTGCAGAAGTGAAGAAATAAAAGGATTCTGGAAGGCAAAGCTGATGAGATACAGTTGACTGTACCACATTTGAGAAAAAAAGAAGACATACTGAGTTTAAGGAGAATAGCTGGATCATGGGGTATGAGCAGGAGAGTTATGTCAAATGAAGTTGGAAAGGGAAGCTGGAAACAAATTGTGAAGATTTTTTAAGACTAGGCTCAGAAGTCTTCATCTTAATCTAGAAGCAATTAGGAATCATTAAAGAGTTTTGACAAGCGGAATGCTGTAATCACACTGGTATAATACAAGTATTATTTTGTTGGCTATGTGAAGGACAGTTTGAAGAAAGAAAGGATAGTTATGGAATCTAGTATGGAATTCATTAATATATCATAGGCCCAAATTAATTGAATGACTGAATAAGGATACTGGTCACATGAGGGAAGAAAAGTAAACAGATGTGAGATCTGTTATGAGGGGAAAAAAAAGAAGAGAAAACAGATTAGATATGGGGTATAAGGAAAAGAGAAGGAACGTTTCCTAGAGCAGAATTGTCCAACAGGTCTAGCAACACTATCAAGTGCAAATGAGATTAAAATGCCATTGGGAAATAATTAACAAAATAAATAAAATACAATAGAACATAGATAATGGTAATATGTGTTTTTTTAAAGACAATTTGCTATGCAGTGGTTCTCAACCTGTGGGTCTCAATGGGTCACCTAAGACCATCGGAAAACAAATATTTCTGATGGTCTTAGGAACCAAAACACTGCTCCTCTATCCCTCTCCAGGTGGGTCCACCCACATGCAGATATGCCCACATATGAGTATTAAAGGGTCAAGGGTCACAACATTAGGAAAGTTGAGAACCACTGTGCTATGGCAAGGATCTTTCTGTATGGTTTAGTGGGCCATTTTTAATTGAATTTGACAACACTGCTTTAGTGAATTATTAGTTTAGGTCAGCATCAATGAGATGGTCAGATAATTCAAAACAAAGACCAACTTTGCCAACTGAAACACAAGAATAGGTATATTGTAATGATAGTTGATAAAGCCATTAATAAAACCACATGGAATTTTGACGGCCCTTTGACAGAATCCAACAGTCAAAGGACCACACATGACAACTTAAAGAGCCACATGAGGCCTTAAGGCCATAGGTTCTCCATCCCTGGCTTAGATGCTTCCTTTCATATAGTAGGTGTATAGGCAACATCTATTGAAAAAAATTGTCTCTGTTTCACATTAGAGCTTGTGGAAATCTTATAATTTGGTTTTTTAAGTTTATGACACACCACTCTTCCTTTTTTACAAAAGCTCATATCATCTAAATATAAAAGTATAGAATTCTTATAAACCATACCATTTGTGTCCCTACATTTGGGAGCCAAAAATTGTTCTGGGAATACAATTGTATCACTTAACACTTCAAATTTGGTGGATTCATTTGGGAAACAGTAAGCACCATTTGCTCAGCTTTTCATACAAGTTATTACAATAAAACACCTTTAGGTTAATATATAAATATGTGTGTATGTATATACCTATGTGCAATATATATATATATATATAAGCAAATATATACATATGTAACATATGTGTATATACATGTATATGTGTGTTTATATTGGAGTGATTCTATTTTTAAGAATCATGGTAAATAATTAGATCGTTCAAGTTACCAGGTAGAATTGGCACCTGTGTGGTTTCAGTGTAACCCACAAAGGTTACAAAGTTCAGCCACTGAATTGACCTATGAACATGGTGGATTGGGAAAGCACAGGGAAAAGAGTAATGCATGGGGAAGGTAAGAGTGGAAAGGTTGGTGTTAAGATTGACAGCTACAGAAATTACAATGAAAGTCTTGCAACAGAAATTGTGTTGGTCAATGGTGAGCAAATTGTTTACAGAATAGGATTCTTATCTCCAGAGAAATTTAAATAGGAATAAATATATTTATCTGCAATGTGCCTCCAAGAAATCGAAAATGCAGGAGCCTGTGGGGTTTTTACAGCTCACATCAAAAGACAAAGTACTCAAGAAATTGCAAAGCAGTATTTAGTCCCATAAGGAAAATAAATTTTGAATGACCTTTATATTATCATCATTTTCACATAATATTTGTAACCCTTTCTGAGAAAATCATTTACCTGTTCATCAAATTACCCAACCAATTATAGAAACAGGTCACTGATGTTCTTAATCTTTTAATTGACTCCCTTGGAAACTGTGTACTTCAAGGAGAAACATTATAAAGAAAAATAATGCATCAGCACACAAAGACTGAGTTCTTTAAAAACTCACTGTTTTTTTTCTTGGTGCTTTCTCATTCTGACATCTAAAATTGCTTTTTCTCAAATCTGCCAACAAGTACAGATACAACATACTTAAATGAGTTTCAAGGCATTTGAGGAGATGATAAAGTTTGGTTAGCAATAAGTTCTAACTTTAGGGAAGAAAACAATTTAAAGTCCTTCATTCTATGTTTCCACTTGGCGTTTTCTCCTCACCCTTCATATGTTGATCTATAAAGGTCACATTAAAATAGCGGCTTTGGGGGCTTTCAAAAAAGTCCTAGTTTTTGAACATATACCTTCAGGGAGCAAAAGGGGAATAATGGAGAGAGGTTCATTTGTTTATAACATTTTATATAGGTTTGATATGAATTGACATAATTGACATAAGATCTTGTATGCAAGGCACATAAGGGTGAACATCTAGTTCACCCTTCTAATTTTACAACTGAGGAAACTGAAGGTAAGATTGTTTTCTAGGTCATACAGCAAATAAATACAAAGTCAGACCTTATATCTAGTGCACTTTCACTGCAGAATTACCTCTAAGGTAAAAACAAAGAAAAAGATTTACTATAGCACTGAATTTAAGTGTGTTTTAGCATCATTTTGCAGAGGGAGAGGGTAGGGGAGAAAAAGAAAAACAGCCTTATCTTTCTACAAACCTAAGTCTTCTAATGTTAGCAATTTGGAGACAAATTCTATCACCACGAGACATGCCTATATAATTTGTAGGTAACAATAGGATTGAAGAATTTGCAGTCTTTAATGCATGAATGTCCCTCCTACATTTGCTAAAAGAAATCCAGATAGGAAGCTGTGTGCAGGGCGTTTGCTGTTCAAGCTATTTTTGGTTTACCTTTATTGTCTTCCACACTTTATGATACCAACTTAAAAGAATGAAAACTGAGGAGCCAACGCTTTGATTCAAATCTGAATTAAATCAGTGGGAGAGTAGGACTGAAATTTCACCCATTTTATTTTAGTTGGCATCAGAGTATTTTTATGTTGAAGAGAAAACTGAAGATATTTTTAAAAAGCAAAAGTGAATCAGTGATTAGAAATATATACATATTTGATATCCTTGTGATTTACATTTTTTTATTTCAATATGACAAATTTTGTAAAAGTTGAAAACCTGAACACGATTAGAAGATCTTTAAACATAGTCTAATTGCCATTGTGAGTTACTCAGAAGACTGAGGCGACAGTGATAAACCTTCCTTCTATAAGTTCATAATTTCAATGGGAAGTTAGGCATGCTGACAAACACCAGGTGGGCCTGTGAAGTAGTTCAACCATACTAGGTATCAATTTGAAATTATACAAGAAAAGTGACTAAATATCCTTTAACTCAGATGTGTGCATGTGTGTGTATATATATATATATATATATACATATATTTATATACACACGTATATATGAATGTCATGAAAGTGAAAGACAGAAGCAAAGGTCCAAAATATTTATACCAATACTTTTACTGTAGAAAATAAATAGGGGTGGAGGGCGGAGCCAAGACAGGGGTATAGAAGCAGCAAAGCACCACAGCTCCCACACAAACACGCTAAAAAACTCATAAAATGTGACTCTAAACAGATTTTCAAGCTCCAAAACTCTACAAAAGACAGAAAGCACATCTGTTGATACAGGCAGCTCAGCAGGTGGGGCTCTTCTCAGCAGTCTGGGAGCCTCGGCCAAAACTGGGCCGGCCGCATCTATAGGAGAGCAGATCGGCTGCACTGGAGGCACAGCTACCACATTTATCAGGCCAGAAGACAAAAAGGCTAAGAGAAAGGTCAGTGGATTTTGCTAACTCTGGAGGAGAACAGCGGGTCTGGCCAGATTGCTCCCAGGGCAAGGAAGTAGAGGGAGGTGGCTGTAGCAGCAGGAATGGCTGAAAGCAGCAGCGGCTACCACTGGGCTACTTCAGAAAATTCGGCCTGCAGATAGCAGGGGGGATGACACAATCCATTAGGGCCAAGGGCTCTTGCGTTGAGAGGCCTGGATCTGGATTGTGGTCTTGAGTGGTGGTCCTGGGGTGCGCTTTCAGTGAGCCAAAGCTGAGGGGGGATACAGCACCCCACTAAGAGCTCCGGCAGCTGTGAGGGCCCCAGCGATTTAGGACAGAGCTTCCCCCCTCCTGGAAGCAGAGTTCCACAGAGACAAAAAAACAAGCAATTAATAGACTAGCCAACATGAAACTAGGAACAGCAGTAAAACTCTAGAAGCCTTTTTTATGGAGAAAAAAGACCAAAGCATGGAGCAGGAGGAAGACAATTCAGTCAGAACTCCCTCACCAAATGCTTCCAAGACGCTGGAAGAATGCCTACTAGCTATATATCAAGTGAAAAAGGACTTTGAAAACCAAATAAGAGAAGTGGAGGAAAATTGGAAAGAGAAATGAGAATGATGCGAGAAAGTCATGAAAAGAAAGTCAACAACCTGACTGAAGAAAACAATACTTTAAAGAGCAAATTAGCTCACATTGCAAAGGAGGCCCAGAAAGCCAACGAAGAGAAGAATGCCTTAAAAAGTCGAATTTACCAGATGGAGAAAGAGTCTCAAAAGCATTCTGAAGAGAATAATTCCTTCAGAATTAG
>JAQQSW010023315.1:0-10295 GCA_028646575.1 Pseudocheirus occidentalis
GGCCCACCATGGAGATGTCCTGTGCAATTACACAGGTACAGCCTGTATTGAATTGCTCCTCCGCCCAGTGGGATTGGGTGACGGGGGAGGAATTGCAAGAATATAGTATTTAAAGCTGTACAATCAAATGCAACTGGGAAATAATACATTCAGGGATGGGGGCAGGGAGCCCCTCCCTGCCCTGATAGAAAGCTAGAGGGGTGTTGGAGGAGGGCATAAAAGGGAACAGATTTTGGGAGGGGCCTTACAGTGGTTTCAATCTTCTGGGCTGGGGGGTAGGTGCAAAAAGGGGAGAAAATCTGTAACTCAAAACCTTGTGGAAATGAATGATGTAACTAAGAAAATAAATTAAAATTAACTTTAAAAAAGAAGACAATAAAGACAGACTTAACTGAGAAAAAAAAACTTGAAGATCTCTTTCAAAGTGTTATTCAGTCTTTCCTCTCCCATATGATATTTTGAAGTTGATTTCTTTTGACCCAATTTCCTCTTATTAGATTTCACTTCAATACATTTCATTGAAAAAGAATCTTTTAGAAAATTTTACTTCATTAAATTTCATCCAAAGAAAAATACTTTAGAAAATGGCTTGAGGAAGTATTCATGATGGAAAAGACTATCTATATCCAGAGAAAGAATTACAGAGTCTAAATGCAGATTGAAGCAAACTGCTTTCTCTCTCTCCTTTCATTTAGTTTTATTTCTTCTTCCTCATTATTCATTCCATTGATTATAATTCTTCTTTACCACTTGACTAATTTTTAATGTGAAGGTATATGTATAACGTATATTAGATTACATGTTGCCATGGTCAAGGGAAATCTGGAGCTCAAAAACTTTTGGAACTGAATGTTGTAAACTAATAGTAAATAAATTAAAAATAAATTATTTAAAATTAAAATTAAAAATAAAACCATTATCTAAAAGAAGCAAATTACTTGAGGATTTAGGGGTGGTCAAGCCAAGTGGAAAATAGAAGCAACATTCAATCAAACATTCCCCAAATTCTCTTGCCAAAACTTTAAGAGAATACCTCAAATCAAATTCTGAAGTAGCAGAAACAAGAGATAATTGTGAAAGATTTATCCAGTCCAAGACAGCTTAGGAAAGCAAAATACATGACATGGGGGTATGTAAAGCCAATCAACAGGAGATTCCTAAAAGAATGCTACTGTGAACAGCTTTTAAGATTCAGATTACACAGTATTAGTGAACACTCTGTTTATTCCATTACAAATCAAGATTCAGTACAATATTCACAGTATCAACAATTCACAATATTTAGCACAGTATTTACAAAAAGTCACAATATTTAGAAGGAGGAACAAAAGAAGAACACTTACAGATTCAATCAATCAAGTTAAAGATTCAGTCAATCAATTCACCTGGTTTCCCTAAGAAGGGAACCAGCTTAACTTCACATTTAAAAATTCAGTCAATCAAGTTAAAGATTAAATCAATCAATTAACAAAAGGAATCACCTAGTTTCCCTAAGACGGAGTTGATTCAATCAACAATTTACAATATACTGATCTTCCACTCATGGGTCAACCATTAACTTTAGTTTCCAAATAAAGTTCTTAGAAAACCACACAAACTTTCCGTCCCTTGATTTCCAACAAACCTCAGTTTAGTCCGAGGAGAGGCCTTTTCTTCATTTTGACTCTGGGTAGTTTCTCTGATTCCCTGGATCCTCTCCCCTGGTCCCAGCTCCCTCCTGAATATGTCAAACAATCACCTAGATTCAGGAGCAGAAAGCTGCCAGGCTCTCGTCCAGTCCTCAGAGTTGAACAGCTCCTAGGTCCTTGTCCAGTCCTCAGGGTAATCCCTGGCACACACTGAAGTTCACAGGGTTCAGCACACCTCAAACCCTTCACTACATCTCTTGCCTGGAACTCAAGGATCAGCCAGGCAACGAACAAACAAAGTCCCATCCTGTTCATGTCTTCAGTCAGCTTCACTGAGGAGCCAAATCCAAAACTGTCCAAGTCTCTCTAAAATTCTTCCTTATGTACAGCACTGGCCTCCTGTCTGGCCAATAGCCTTCTCCCATGTCAACAAGGGAGTGTTTCAGCCAATAGCCTTCTCCCAAGTCAACAGGGGAATTCACACCTTTTTACCAATGGAGGAGTTCTATACTTAGCCCTAAGTTACTAGGTTCTACTTAGCCCTAAGTATCTGATCTACTTATCCCTAAGTATCTGATCTACTTATCCGTAAGTATCTAATAAATTGATTACTATTACAGGGTAGTGGCTGGCCTGGAGCCCACATGAATGAAACACTGTTGGTGATAATAGTGAGTGGTAACAGAAGCATCAGCAGCTTCAGGGGATATTAGTCCAGAGATAGTAAGGGTGCCTGGATACTAGTCAGGAAAGGTTCATTGAAGACCCAAAGCTGGAATCAGATGTTGTTTGGCAACTCTATTGTCTATAGTCACTTCTAGGTTATAGTTCAAGTTTGAAGAGTAGTACTTTTAATCAAGAAATAATGAGAGGCCTGAAGGGGAGTATTGCTTTTGATCACAAGAGAGCAGGAATACTGAGGAATCATGCCACTTCTAGTCAAAATATATCAGAGACTCTGAGGAACAATATCAGTCCTGGTTCCACAGGAGCAGGAGTCCTGAGAAGCAGTATTGATTACGATCTCAAAGTAGCCTTCCAGTGTAAAGATCAGAGTACACACAAGGAGAGCAGTGCCCACTCCTCTCTCAAAATCAAACCATCCTGGCAGCTCTAAAAATTTCCAAACCCCCCAGAACTAACTCTGAAAGCTTCAGCATGAAGAAAAGTAAAACTTGAGATAGTCCTCATCTCCCTTCCTCCAATTTTGCCAAAAAGTTATTAAGTATCACAAAATTGGGTAGAAAAAAATATCAAACAGCAAAAAAGAACTTTGTCATAAAACCAGGGAAGAACAAAACACATATTCAGAAAAAGAAGGAAGCAAAGTCCAAACAACTACAAGCAAAGCCTCAATGAAAATAGAATGAATTGGTCACAAGCTCAATAAGAGTTCCCAGATAAACTAAAAATGTATTTTCAAAATCAAACAAAAATAGGAGAGAAAAAATTAAGTAAAGAAATTAGAGAAAACAAAGAGGAAATGACAACAGTTTGGTAAAAAATGATGCACAAAAAAACTACTGAAGAAAATACTCTAAAACCAGAATCTGACAAATAGAAAAAGAGACATGAAAGCTCAAAAGGCAAAATAATTCCTGAAAAAGCAGAATTGGGAAATCAGAAGCTAATTATTCCATGAGACATCCAGATGAAATAAAAGAAAGTCAAAAGAAGGAAGAAAAGAGGAAAATGTGAAATATCTCATTGGAAAAAAGCAATTGGCCTGGAAAAATAGTATGAGCATACAAAATTTAAGATTTTTTGAAATAACTGAAAGGTATGATTTAAAGAGCCTAGACATTTTATTTCAAGAACTTCTTGAGGAAAACTGCCCTGATCTCCTAGGACCAGAGAATAAAATGAAATTGAAAGAATCAATCAATAACCACATTAAAGAGATCCCCAAATACAAGCTCTTGTGGATATTTTAGTCAAATTTCATTGTTCCCAGGTCAAAGAGAAAATACTTCAAGCATTCACAAAGAAACCATTCAAATATCATGGAAGCACAGTAAGGCTCACACAAGATGTAGCAGCTGCTATGTTAAAAGAGTAGATGTGATAAAGTAAAAATGGTGGAGTATAGGTAGCAATCTAGCTGAACTCTCCTAAGATTCCCCTCCAAAACAACTTTCTATGTAACTATTCAAGTCAAATTTTGGACTGGAAGAGCCAATAGATGCCAGATAACTTAATATCTGTGTTTAGTGTTGGAACTTTATGGTGATCATGGTCACAGGATCTTAACTGTGTACCAAGCAAAGAACTAATTCGGAAGCACTAAGAACTGTGTAGTTCTGACCCCAGAAATTTAAAAGGACATTACAGAAGTAAATAACTTCCAAGTATTCCTGGTGACAAAGCCAATGCTGCATAATAATTTGGAAGTACAAAACAAAAGTGAAGAGAAATACCCAAAGGAGAAAATGAGTGATCAATCATAAAAGCTAAACAGAATTAAACTATTTACATTCTAATATGGGAACATGATATATGCATTCCCTCAGAAACTCATCATCATCATCATCATCATCATCATCATCATCATCATCATCATCTATCATAAAGGCTGTCCAGACAGAAAGTATGGTACTGTCTGTTTTGTATTTATGGTACCATAAGAAGAATGTGGTGGAGGACATGGCTGAGTAAGGAAGGTACTCACCTGAACCCTCCCAAATTCCCACCCAACAATTATTAATAATGACTCAAAAAGACTTATAGAGAAGCAGACTCAATAAAAGGGGATGTTAAAGCAATTTTCTGGCCCAAGAAAACTTAGAGGGCAAGTAGAAAAGTTCTGTCTAACCGAGGCAAAAGAGGAATGAAGTCTGGTGCACGCAGCACACAGGGAAGCCAACAGCCAGAGCCTAAACTCTAGGACAACCCAGCAACACAACCTTATGTGCATCACTGAAGTAAATAGCGAAGTCCAACAAATCAAGGGTCCAAATGCAGACAAATGGTGAGGCCCCACAGCCTTCAGTTTAGCTAGGTTGCAAGGCACTACAACCCCACACAAAAAGTTTGCGACAGTAGTTTGCTCCAACAGAGGAACAAAGCTAAATTTTAATACAAAAGTCATAAAAAAAGCTGGAAAAGATAAGCAAAAAAAGAACTTGATACAGAATATTAGGAAGATCAAAACACAAACTCTGAAGATGGCAATGATGTCAAAATGCCTACTTGAAAAACCTCAGTGAAAAATGTGAATTGGTCTCAGGTCCAAAACTAGCAGAAAATGTCAAAGAGGATTTTTAAAAAATCAAATAAGAGACATAGAAGAAAAATTGGGGAAAGGAATGAGTAATGCAAGAGAATCATTAAAAAAAGTTAAGTAAAGAAAGCACAACAAAATGGATAGGTATGTGAGAAAATCTGTTGAAGAAAACAAAATGGAAAAAGAGGTACAAAAATTCAGTAAAGAAAATAATTCCTTAAAAATTAGAATTGGATAAGTGGAAGCTAATGAGTTCATGAGTCATCAAGAAGCAATAAAGCAAAATGAAAACAATGAAAAATTAGAATAACATGTGAAATACCTCATTGGAAAAAAAAGTGATTAATCAGGAGAACAAATCCAATAGACCAAATAAAAAAAAACCAAAACTGCACTACCTGAAATCCATGATAAAAAAAAATCTTGTAAACTGTAGGGATACATATCTTAAAAAGTGGCTAAACAATTGATAGAATATAAATGTAATAGAATATTGTATGATGAAGGGGATGACTTCGGAAAAACCCTGGGAAGATTTGTATGACCAAATACAGTGAAGTGAGTAGAACCAGGCAAATGGCTTATGCAATGAGAATACAATTATAAAGAGGAATGTCTCCAAGAGATTTCAGAACTCTGATCAGTAAAATGACCAACCAACATGTGTGTGTGTGTGTTATTGTATGTATAAAACTGTGTAGCAAACCATCATCCAGGCATAATCTCTTTTATCTAAAATTTAACTGGTAGCATAGAGAGCAATTTTAGCTTAAAGTATTTAAATCATTGTTATAACTAGATAGAAGTGAAACTATTATTTAATAATGTCATTGATTTAGAATATGAAGGGACTTTATAAGGACACCTTCCAGTCTAATCCTCTCATTTTCCTAGATAGGAAAACTGAGGTTTAGTGACATGGTATAACTTATGTAAATTTACAAAAATAGTAAATGTCAAATCGTGACTTTGTACCAATCTTCTCATTTTAACCCCAGAATTCTTTCCTCCCAGGAGTGGGGATCCTATAACCTCAAAGCCATGTGTGGCCTTCTAGGTTAGTGGGTGGCCTTTTGATTGAATCCAAGTTTACAAAACAAGTCTTTTTATTAAGGGAATTTGTTTTATGGAATTTATATTTAGTCAAACGGCTACCCTTGAGGACCTAGAGGGCCACATATCACCTTGAGGCTGAAGGTTCCCCACTCCTAAGAATGCATAAATACTAAGTTGGACCAAATCCTAGTTATGAATGCCACTATGTTTTATCAATTTTGCACATCTGCCTAATAGGGTTGTTTACACATTATAGTCATTTAACATATAACTCTAAACTCCTTTATGGAAGAAGAAACTACATTTTTATCTTAATATCACAGAGACTTAACATAGTGTTTTATATACAGCAGGCCTTTAATACAAATATTATTTGCTGAATTTTTTATGTTTCCTTTGCTATTCAGAGCAAATTTATTCTCACACCAACCAGGTAATCATCTGGGATTGTTTTATTCTACACTTGGGACAAAAAGATTAGGAAAAATTAAGATAAAATAAAGCAGCCATGATTTTCAAGAAAAGGGGAACAAAACATCTTAGGAACTCCCATGGATTCACTTATCATCTCTATACAGTTGACTCATAAGTTTTCATTTTTTACCTCATTTTCTTTTGAGTTTTAGTCCCATGTCATGAATATACGGTAGATGTCCCTGAGACGTCTCAAGTTCTACAAATCAGAGTCAGAACTCATTATCTTCCTGTGACCCAAATCTATAATCTTACAAACTTCTCTTTGTCTGTGAAGGGCACTGCACCTCTTCCAGTAGTCCTATTTTATTTTCAATTCATAGAACAAAATACACAATTCCATAATAATACAATAAAATGATGGTTACACAGCTACAAATTTATCATGTGTATCTTGTTATTCCCTCCAAATATAAAATAGTGGCCATATAAATGATTTCCCCTCTTTTTCTCCCCCCCAACATTCTATGTCAGCCTGATTCTCAACCCTTCCCCCTCATCCCACATATTTCACTACTTACCTATTATTGTAGATCTTGATATTTCTGTCTTCACGACACCTCTTTCATAAGACTATTTTTTTTTATTCTTAGAAATACCATTTTAGTTGAGTTCCCACTCACCTCTCACCTCTCATGGTGCCTTGAGGTCCTATGCAGTCACTCCACTTTAAGTTTTCCCCCTCTGCATATACCTGCCAAAATGATTTCCCTTAAGCTATTCAATCATGTCACACTACTTCTCAAGAAACTCTAGTAGCTTTCTGTTCCTTCAAAGATAAAAAGTAATCTAATGTTTATGTTGAAAAGGTTCATAACAAAGTTTCTACCTTTTCAACATCATTCTATAAAATTTCCATTCCTGAATTCTAAGACCCAGAAAAACTAGACTTCTTTATTTCTAGCTTATCACATTTCGTCCACCATCCTCATGCATGTATCTTGGTGACATTCCGTACTCTTCCAACACTCTTTAATTTAATTGCCATGCATGTATTTTGTATTTCATCTCTGTCTCTTTCTGTGTCTATCTGTCTGTCTTGATATAAAGACATACATATGTGTCTCTACATACATATACATATTTGCTTATATGTGCCTATACTTGCATATCTTATCTTTCTTTTCCACGAGAATAGATATTATTGCACTTGCGTATCTGTCTATGTAGTATGGACAATGCCTGGCATATAATACACATTTAAAATAAATGTGTTGTTGGGCATTTGACAATGATAATCATTTAGTCCCACTTTGGTGTTCATTGGGAATAGTGTATTAGCAAGAAAAAGCAGAATATCTTCCTTTATTTTTCTTCAAAGTTAAACTTGAGTTATTAAGTGGCATAGTATTTCAAGGAAATGGATCGCTTCCTGTTTTTGACAATGTATACCTTTTCCTGACACCTGTGCCTTTGTGTAACATGTATAAACATTTTTATTGGGACAATGGTGTTATCTGATAGTAAAGCAATGAAAACTCCTACTTGCTTTGCTTTCTACAATATACATATGTGTGTGCGCATATATATGGATATACATATTATTATGCTGTTCCCTTGTAATTATGCTTCATTCTTCTAAGAAGTTAGAATGGTGAATATCTTGGTAACTAGAAGTACTGGTTACTTGACACATATACCACGTAACTCCATGATTAGAACTTTTAGTACATGATTATCTTTTCATGAATTGTCATAATAAATTATCTGAACAATGCATAATTTATTTACCTTTCAGGGATAGATGAGATAGTTATAATTAAAATAAATATGGGTAGGCCAAATAAAAATGTTGAAGGTCTAAATAAAACTCTAGTTATATTATGTCTATGTTTTATTACTATGTCTCTATTTCATGTGAAGTTTTTGGTACATTTATTCAAAGATAACAGAGTAAACGAGACGTAGTAGCAAAAATAGCAGGAAAGGATAAATGTGGTAGCGGTAAAGGCCTGTCAAGATACAAAGGCAGAAGGAGGAACAGTTGATATAGTGTACTCTCTGTGTGAGATAACAGGATAAAAGCTTTGGATTTGGGGCCCAAAGACCTGAATTTGCCTTTTACTGTCTCTGTAATGTTGGGCAAGTAGGTAAACTTCTCTGTGTTCCAGTTGATTCATCTGTTTAATTAGATGATTGCACCAGGTAATCTCTAAATATTTTTCCATGTAAACAAAAAAAAATGTGATATCCAAAGTTCCAAGAAGCTCCCTGGGAAAAACAGAAAGAAAACAAAGCAACTTTCAGATGTTTCAGTTTCTTGAGTTATGCTTAATGCTTTTAATTATGTTATAAATCATGAGACTTCCAATGAAATATTCTCTGGGAGAAGTGACACATTAAATTATTTTATTTTAATGAAAATATATTTTATTGATAGCTTTTTTTTTTCACTCCCCAAATTTTCTCCTGTATCCCCCTCTTACTATTCCCAAATGTTAGTACACTGAAAAAGTCAAATATTATATGCAGTCTAAAATATCCATGGACCTCTACCTCTGGAAAGGAATGTGGATTGTGAACAGGGTGCTCTCTTCATTATAATTTTACAACATTCATTTTTACTGATTCTGTGGTTATTATTCTCCCATTTTTTCTTTTTTAATTGTTATGAATATTCTTTCATTTATTTTATTACTTCACTTTCCATCAGTTCTTGTAATCATTTCCAAAGTTATCTCTAATCATCTTCCATACAGCAAAATAATTTTCCATAGTACTTGTGATCTGCAATTTGTTTAGTCATTCCTTAGTCCATGGACATATGCTTTGTTTCTAATTCTGTGCTGCTACAAAAAAGTAGTACTATAAACATTTTGGTCTTAATGGAACTTTTTTTCCACTGATTTCCATGTTGCTATATGCCTATCAATAGTATCTCTGACCTCAAGATATTGACATATCATCCATCTTATTTGCAAAATGATCATTTGCTTTTTCAAAGATTGCACCAATTCACAATAACAATAACACATTAGGGGGCCTGCTTTCTACAGCCTCACAAATTGACTTCCTATATCCTCACGTTCGCTGGTTTTTAGGTATATGATAAAACTTCATAATTAATTTGATTTTCATTTTTCCTAATAAGACTGAAATTCTTTCATGTATTCATTTCAGTTACATCTATTTCTTTGTGACACCATTTGGCCTATTCTTGGCAAAGAAGCTGGATTGCTTTAACATTTCAATTATGTTACAAATGAGGAAACTGACACAAACAGCACTAATTGACTTGCTCAGGATCACACAGGTAGCAAGTGTCTCAGGCCAGATTTGAGCTCAGGTCCTTATAACTCCAAGCCAGACGCTCTATCAACTATGCCACTTAGCTGCATCTCATAGTTATTAACAGTTTTCAGAATTCTTTTCAGAAACATTTGTTCATATTTTATAAACTGAGTATCAGAGAATGTCATTTCATCTTCAGTATTTGTATTAGTTACCTAAATAACTCAGATATCAAACATTTATCTGAGAAATTTGGTGCAAAGACTTGTCCACAGTCAACTATTCCCTTTAATATTCTTAGATGAATGAATTTTGCTCAAAGTCTTAAATTTTATGTAATCAAAATGATCGATTTTTTCTCTCTTAAGTGCCTCTATCTCATAATTGTTTAATAATTCATTTAGTATCTATGCCTATGAAAAAGTGCTGCTCTTCTATTATATTTTTCATAATTTGCAAACACCAACCAATGAGTCAGACATTAAGTAAGTATTCATTCAGAATCTGATATATTTTTTTATGTAGCATTTTTTTATTGACTTGTTTGTTTACTTTTAGGTTACAAGATTCTGTTCCATAGTCACTTCAGTTATAGATTTTTCTCCCCTTCCTCCCCATGCCCTGCCCGACCCCCCCATGGTAGCATACAATCATGTATAGGATCTGCAAACTCCTTCACATTG
>JAQQSW010023316.1:0-10294 GCA_028646575.1 Pseudocheirus occidentalis
CTTCCTTCCTTCCTTCCTTCCTCCCTTCCTCCCTCCATCCTTCCCTCCCTCCCACCCTCCTTCCTTTCTTGCTTCCTTCTCTCATTTTACAAATCTCTGACCTTTCAAATAGATTAAAAATTGAACAATGAATGTTTTCAAAAATATTTTGCTTGAAATTTAGATTTTGTTTTCTTTATACTTGGTTGTATCCATTCATTTTTCCCCTGATTTTTATCTTCTACAATGCCTCTGCCTCTACACATAGAATATTACTTACTGAATAGTTACCACTCACAAATATGTTGGTTACATTATCAGAGAACACAATGTTAGCTCTTTATTGAAATTCTAACATACACATTCCTTTTTTATCTCTTTTTTATCCTTCTTCCAACATCATCTACATATATTTTGAGACTGATTAAAGTTAGATGAGTCTTCTCCCAAACTTTTCTCTGCCACACTTTTCTTTAATTTTCAATTTTCTGTAAACCAATATTATCTTCCACCTTTATTTTCTATAATGTGTTGCAAATTATTTTGTACTTTGAGATGGTATTGTGTTTTATGACTGCCTCCTCATACTATTTTATGTCAGATAGCCTTGATTTAGAAAGTTATAGTCAGAGTGAATATTTTTGCTTTTATCCATCTCTCATTTTTTTTTCAGGACTGAAGTCATTCATTACTAATAGTGTTTTGTTCTCATCTCTAACATGTTCTTATTTTTCATTTAATATTTTATCTAAATAGTAATGTACATGTATAACTTATTTAAAATGATTGTCTCAGCAGTAGTGATTGTTTATAGTGTTAATATATAGTTAATTTCATTTTATGTTGGCATTCAGTTTTCACTATGGCTAACCCCTTCTTAATCTCTTCTTGAAAAAAGTATTCATAATATATAGGTGCAAATTTCTGAATAGTTTACAAGCCTTTGGCCTTTTCCATTTCTTAAATCATTATATTTTCCAGAATGCTCTTTCTTTCCTTCCCTGCGTCATCTTTGTAAATATGTTTGAAATTCATGATATAAAAACTCTCTGAACCTTAGTTTACTCATTTATAAATTGAAAAGGTTTGACTAGATAGCTTCAAATATCATTTCTAGCTCTCTATTATGTTTCTTCTAAAATATATGAGTGTTCTGTCTGTGGATATCAACAGCAGCTCATCTACTGGTCACTCTGTGTCGTGCCAATGGTGGTGACCTGCAGCCTTGAGGTCACAAGTGGCCCTCTAAGTGCTCAAGTGTGGCTATGTTCCTGAATCCAAAATTCACAGAACTAATCCTCTTAATAAAAACGCTTTATCTCTGAAATTTGGCTTCATCACTGGGCTACACTTGAGCACCCACATGTGGCCTCAAGACTGCATGTCACTACCCCAGTTATATACTAACAGAAAAATAATGTTGTGTAGGAATGTAATCTTTCCTGATTGGTTTTGAACATTGCATAATGCAGAAACTTAATTTTGTTTCTAAGTCTTTGGATACTAAATTTATGGTGCCAAGAAGGAGACTTAAGTCCATAGTCACTGGGTAGTAGTCTGAGGGAAGTTGCCTCTTCTGTGAATGAGATAGCAGAGGCAGGCAGAACTCTGGAGTCTCAGTACATGGTATAAAAAAGAAATATTGGGCAATTCTCACTTTTTCAATTCACCTTTAGTTGTTTTTCTCCCTTAGCTCTCCTTGGTTTAACAAAATGTATTAGGGTATTTTCAAGAGATCATGCTAGAGAGATGCTGCTTTTCAATGCTGAAAACAATCAAAACAATTCTCCTCCATTGACCTTGCCATCTGTCTTCATGCCTTGGAATGATTCTGCTACAAGTGGGCTCTGTAGAACAGGTTTCCTCCAGTTCTATAGGACATTCCAGATGGGGGTCAACTTGATAATCCAAGCCACAGCTGTGGCCAAACAGTCCATGACACACTCTGTTGACAAATGCCCTTCTTTACAGATTTCATGGCAGTTTGATGACACTAAATAGAGCAGCTGTTCATTGGCCTGATAATCTACACATTCACAAAAGACAGATGAGTCAAATATTGATATTTTGAAGTTGTTTATTTCCTGTACTCTGAGTCCTAACTTGAGGCCCCACAATATTAAATACTTATTTTCAGCATTAACTCCTATATCTCTATACTCCTAAATACTTATATAACATCACAGACTTATGGTTGAAAATGTCCTTGGAGGTCTTCCAGTTTAAGTTCCTCATTGTACAAGTGGGGAAATTGAAGTACAGAGTGATTAAATAACTTTTCTTAGGTCACAGCAGTAATAAATTGTAGAGACAGATTCAAACTCAGGGATTCTGATTCCAAATTCAAAGAATGTTCCTATCTTATTGTGATATAGCCACATCTTGTTATTCTTGTAGTTTGAAGCTTTTTATGGCACAGTGGATAGAGAAATAATTATGAAACAAAATACTGGTTCAATTTCTGATTTTGATACATAATGATAGATCTTTGTAGTGATCTAGCCAATTCTCTAAGAGAAGGTTTACAGAAGATGCTGACATATATTGTTCCACAGAGTTTTCACACCTGTAAGTGCCCCCATACTAGTAAAATCACAGATATAATCCATATCCTTGTCTATAATATGCACAATAAAATCTATATTTATATATTAATACCCAAACTCTTTTCTGAGTTCGACTTTGGCATCAGCTGCTTCTTTTCATTTATCTATCCATTTATTTATTTGTTTGTTTGTTTATTTGTATGTTTATGTATGTATGCATTTATTTATCTATCTATTTATTTATCTTTATTTATCTGTCTATTTATTTATTTGGTTGGTTGGTTTTTTAAATTTATTTATTTATTTTAGTGAAAAAGTCTTTATTAAGGACTTAATATATACCAGACACTACATTGAATGCTGAGAATACACACAAAAAAGTGAGACAGGTCCTGCCCTCAAAAAGTTCCTATTCTACTGAAGGAGTTATAACAAATTCAGAGATTAGCATATGCCAGAAGAGCATTTGGTAAGAACAACAGAGAAAACAAGCAAAGAATTCTAAGAAAGGTTGTAGGTGGAGAAAGGAGTAATATTTAGTTGGATCCAGGCAGTCCTCCTGGAGAAAGTTGGGCCTGATCTGAGTCTTGAAGAAAGTAAAAAGATTCTGAAAGGCCAAGGTTAGTGATTGAGGCAATACAGGCAAGTAGGGATGGAATGTGTGCTCACATAGAACTTGGCTAGTTCAGCCTGTACAGAGAAGCCATGATGGGGAGTTCTATAAAATGAGATTGGAAGGGAAGGTTGAAGAAGGTCTTAATTGCAGTTGTCTCAGTAGGTCAAGAAATCTGAGTTAATAATGTGATGAATTAAGAATATAGAAGGCCACTCCCTAATCCCTCATGCCTGGGCCTAGATTGATGTGTTGGTTCCCTTTACTGGACTCTGTTTGTTTTTTTCTCTTTCATTCTTTTTTTTTACAGTTGTAAAGTCATTTAATACACTTTAACCAGATCAACTGTGGTTAATTACTTTCATTATTCTTACTTTGTTTTCTATAACCATGATCTTCCAGAGGAATAAATAAGTCAGTAAGTATTTATTCAGTGCATACTGAATACCAGAAATGTGCTAAGTTCTAGAGATATAAAGAAAGGCAAAAGATAGCCCCTGACATTGAGGAGCTCACCATATCGTTAATTATACTTTAGACAAAAGCAAGGAAATAGGTATTCAATCCAGAGATTATGTTTTTGTATTGGGAATAGGAGTGGTAGTGGGAAGCTGTTGGATATAGAGGAAAGAGCACTGGACTTGGAATTAATACCTGTGGTCAGTAGCTGGCTCTGCCTAGGTGACCTCCAGAAAGTCTTTTAATCTTTCTACACTTCATTTTCCTCATTTAGAAAATAGGAACAACAATGCTTGCTCTAAAACACTTACAACATCTATTATTGAGTGTGGTGATTGTCAGGTTTAAAATATTACATAAATGGTAACATTATGAAATATTGGGCAGCTGAGTGGTACAGTTAGATTTCCAGCCCTGAAAGTCACAAAAACTATCTTTCTTAGTTCAAATATGGCCTCAGACATTTATTATTAGTTCTATGACCCTGAGAAATCATTTAACCCTGTTTGCTTGAGTTTAAACATCTGTAAAATGACCTGGAGAAAGAAATGGCAAACACTCCAGTATCTTTGACAAGAAAACCCCAAATGGGGTCGAAGAGTTGGAAATGATTGAGAAACAACTGAACAAAACAAACACAAAGTACTATGTGGTAACATTATGAATAGTAAAAGTAAATGCTGGGATGCATTTCTTGCTGATTAAGTTCAAGGATCTTTATTGTTCTGTACCTTTAACTTCAAATAACTTCAAAACTTCAATAACTTCTTACCATAATTTGGTAAGCCTGGGTCTCTCCTCCTCCAATTAAGGTTGAATCTTTCTTATGATGTAGTATGATGTTGAGTGTGACTGTGACTTCTCATGCTTCTGGTATTTGAAAGTCAAATTTCGTATTCAGTTCTGGTTTTTTCAGCAAGAATGCTCCACCTCATTGAATGACCGTATGTTCCCCTTGAACATTATACTCAATTTTGTTGGATAGGTGATTCTTGGTTTTAATCCTAGCTCCCTTGATTTCCAGAATATAATATTCCAGGCTATTAAATCCCTTAATGTAGTAGCTGCTAGATCATAGGTTATCTTGACTGTGTTTCCAAAGTATTAAAATTGTTTCTTCTTGGCAGCTTGTGATATTTCCTCCTTGATCTGGGAACTTCAGAACCTGGCTATAAAATTCTTGGGAGTTTTCTTTTGGGGATCTTTTTCAAGAGGTGATTGGTGAATTCTTTCAAGTTCTATTTTGCCCTCTGGTTCTAAAATATCAGGGCAAATTTCCTTGAGAATTTCTTGAAGGATGCTTTCTAAGTTTTTTTTTATCATGGCTTTCAGGTAGTCCAATAATTTTTAAATTCTCTCTCCTGGATTTATTTTCCAGGTCAGTGGTTTTTTCAAGAAGATATTTCACATTGCCTTCTATTTTTTTCATTTGTTTGGATCTGTTTAATAGTATCTTGATTTCTCATAAAATCACTTGCTTTCATTTGTTCCCCTCTAATTCTGAAGGAATTACAAACTTCAGAAAGCTTTTGAGATTCTTTGTCCATCTGGAAAATTTGACTTTTTTAAAGCATTCTTCTCCTCATTGGATTTTTGCATCTCCTTTGCCATTTGAGTTAATCTATTTTTTGAGGTATTATTTCCTTCAGTCAGGTTGTTGACTCTCTTTTCATGATTTTCTTCCATCATTCTTATTTCTCTTCCCAATTTTTCCTCCACTTTTCTTATTTGCTTTACAAAATTCTTCTTGAGCTGCTCTATGGCTTGTAACCAGTCTACATTTTTCTTTGAAGCTTTTGGTGTGGGAATTCTGACTGTGCTGTCTTCCTCCCATTCCATTCTTTGATCCTTTTTGTCCTCAAAAAAGTAATCTAAAGTTGCATTGCTGTGTTTGCTTTGCTTCCTTTGCTTGCTCATGTTGCTAATCAATTACTTGCCTTTTAGGTTCAGTACAACTCTGCTTTCAGAAGGGAGAGCTCTGTCCAAAATCACTGGAGTGTTCACAGCTGCTGGAGCTATTAGGAGGCCTCTATTTCTACAGCCCCCACCAGCTTGGGTTCACTGAAAACACACCTCAGGACCACCATCCAAGACCATAATCCCATTCCAGGTAACTCAAGGCAAAATCACTTAGCCTCTGAATGATCACTTGGCCCCCCTGCAAACTGCAGGGTGGAAGCTTCTGTAGCAGCCATGTGGATGTGGAGGTGGCTACAGTGACACTGCTTCAGTCACTTCCAGACCTGGGGAAGTTGGCCAGAATCTCTCCCCCAAATTTGTCCAAGTTCCACTGACCTTTAATTTAGTCCTTGTTTCTTATGGTTTTGTAGTTCTGGAAAATGCCACAGCTGCTGGTGACTCATGGCTTGTTCTGATGGCCCTAGGGCTCCAGCCATAGGTTCATGTGGTGTAGGTCTCTGCTCCCAGAATGCTGTGATCAACCCCTTCCTGTCTGCCTGCCAAGCTGCCTTCAGCAGGAGCTTTGTTACTCTGTCGATTTGTGAGTTCTGGAGCTTAAAACTTTGTTTAGAGTCATATTTTATAGGTATTTGAGGTGGATATGGGGAGAGCTGTGGAGTTTTGCTGCTTCTATGCTGCCATCTGAACTCCACCCCACGAGTTTCTTTTTGAACTAGCTTTCCTTTAGTCATTTCAAACTAATATATCCAAACCTTTATCCACAAATCTTCATTTTTTCCAGTTTCTCTATCATTATCAAAGACCTCATATGGCTCATAGTTACCTAAAATTCCAATCTCATTGTTATCCTCAGATCTTCATCTTCCGTCATACTAAATCATCCTGTGTAGTCAAACCATTGCCATATCTTCCATTTTCTTTCTTTACATCTCTCAAGAACATTCTTTTACATTCACACAGCATCACTCTAGTTCAAGTCCTAATCACCTCTGACATGCATGACTACAAAATTCTTCTAATTTATCTCACTGATCAATTTCTCCACAATTCAGTTGATCCCCTACTCAGTTGCAAAAATAATCTTTCTCAGGTCCAAATCTATCTCTGTCACTCTCCTATTAAATAAACTCCAGTGGTTCCCTCTAGGATAAAATATAAATTTTTATGTTTAATATTTAAAGTTTTTTATGATGTGACCCCTTCCTAGCCCACTAGTCTTTTGATTCTTTACTGCCCTCCATGTTATTAATGTATCACATATATATTCAGTTACTAACCCACTTACTACTGTTCCTTACACAGTACATTTCTTCTATTTTTGTGTCTTTGTGCTGGCTACCTCTCAGACCTAGAATGTTTTGCCTTCTCACTTTTGCTTTTAGTTTTGCCTCTCTCCTTCCTTCAAACTTCTTTATGAACCCTACCTTCTTCAGCAGACCTTTTCTAATCTCCTCAATTGCTAGTACCTTCCTCATGAGATTATCTGCTCCATATACATTTATATATACCTAATAATCTACACCATCTCCTCAATTACCATATGAGTCGAGGGGCAGCTGGTCGTGGAGTGAATAGAACACTGGCCCTGGAATCACGAGGACCTGAATTCAAATCTAGCCTCAGACACTTGATGTGTACTAGCTGTATGACCCTGCTCGAGTCAATTAACCACAATTACCTTGCCTTCACTCCTTAAAAAATGAATATAAGTTCCTTGCAGACAAGAGCTACTTTTTGCTTTTACTTGTATGCCTAAAATTCCTGGCACATAATAAGTGCAAAATAAATGTGGGGATTTTTTGACTGACTTATTGAAGATGGATATGAGCTACTTCTTTTCATTTATGACTTACCACTCAAGATTTTGGAAGCTGTAACATTTCCTTATTTGAAATAACCAGATATTCATAAAGTATCCTCAGGAATATAAAAAGGTTTTTAGTTTCACTAGCTTAGTCAGGGATCATTCAACAAATACTTCTTGCTTGCTTGATCTGAAACATAATACATCCATTAGACACACAAAATATAAGATATGAAACATTGAAGGAGGTAAGAGAAGAATCAGGAAAGCCCAGTTTTATAACTGCAAGATCAGGAAAATTATGAACACAGGCATGAGTGGCTAGTATTGTCAAATGTAGCAGGGAACTCAAAGCATTTGAGTTCTGAGAGAAAATTAATACATTTTAGTGATGAAGTATGGATAAGCTATGAGAAAGAAATTTTTGCATAGTGATAAATCAGAAAGGTCAGATTACAGAGAAAGCAGGAGGTAAAAACAGAGGAATTTGAGGCAATGGGATGGAATTATATCTTTGAGCAAGTGAAAGTATGTAAGTGAAAGTATGATGAATAGGGCTAGAATTAAAAGGGTCAGGTAATGCTCCCATTACTCTAGCTTAGGGGGGAAAATGTGAATATTTAAAGACAAAGAAGGACAGAACCAATAGAAGAAGATTAAAGATCATTTAGTGAGACAAGAGAAACAGGTCACGAAAGTTCAATCTAGCATTGGGAAAGGATGGAAGTAAATGAACAGGCAGGTGTTTAGAAAGCTGAATGACATGTTTTTATTGCCCTAATAGGTCTGTGAATATGAAAAGAAAAAAAAGGAAAATAATTTTTGATGATAATCTAATGACAAAATTTCTCTTTCCATAAACATACAGTACTAAACAGTTGCACAACTGATGTCATAAATACTACTGCAATTATTTGCATAAATTATGCTTTAGACTTCAGATATTTATTTTTCTCCTCTCTCTCATTGAATTGTAGAATTTTATGTGCACAATATGTACCAGATTCAAGGACCTAAAGATTTAAAACACTTATGCTTATTAAACAATTGCTGACTCCAAAAAAATTGGTGCATTCTATCAGCCATGTTTTGCAAGGAATATCTCTATGATGCAAATTTGAAGAAGAAGGAGAAGGAGAAGAAGAAGAAGAACAAGAACAAGAAGAAGAAGAAGAGGAAGAGGAAGAAGAGGAAGAGGAGGAGGAGGAGGAGGAGGAAAAAGAGAAGGAGAAGGAGGAGGACGAAAGCACAATATAAAAAATCTCTATACATACTGCCTTTTTTTAGATGTGTCTTTATAATCATCAAATTATAAAGCCTTTAAAAATATTCACATTCCTTAAGCTATAAAAAGCTGAAGGTAATTGTCATTCAGGTTGGTAGTCTTAGAACAGGTCACAAAATAACTAGACATAAAAAAACTTCATTTGCAAATCAGCTTTTTAAAGATAATACAGGTTATGATCAAGGGACTGGAATTCTTAGACCCCATTCTTGGATGTTCAATAATGCCTGGTATGTACTTCTATTTGTTTGTGGATGACATATCTATCTCATTTCTTACAGTGGCTGCTCTTAAAAATTTTTATTGTTCAGCTAATAACTACAAACCCATGTACTTTCACATATTCTCCCCTTCCCTTCTGTCTCAGAAGAAAAATCATGTTTTCTTTTTTCTAAAGCTAAATCCTTCATCTGGGTATTTGAGAACAAATACCATTCTTTCTCTTCCAGGATGTTGTTCCACCAATTTTCCTATGCATTTTGTGCATTATCTGTCTTCCCCTCTCCATTGACTTGCTTTCCTTGCATGAGAAACATACTCAAGTTTCTCCTAAAGGAACAAAACTCCATTACAAGAATATTACAAGATCCTTGAACCATCATCTTATTTCCTGTTTTCACTAACAAAGTTTCCAAAATAGTAATCCAAACTCAACTAACTCTAGGTTTCCAGGTCCTACTCTTCACTAAATAATTTTTTCTTTTCCTTCTCTAACCTCCATTTCATTGGAATATCACATATAAAGACCACCAATGGACATAGGGGGCAGAGCCAAGATGGGGTCGGAGCCAATTTGGTGGTGTAGAAGCAGCAAGGATTCACAGCTCCCACACAACCACCCTAAACACCCATAAAATATGACCCCAGACAAAGTCTTGGACTCTCAGACTCACAAAAATACAGAAAACACATCTCTCGCTGAAGGCAGCTTGGCAGCAGGGGTTCATCGTGGTGGCCGGGAGAGGAGGCTGGCCCAGCCTGAAGCCGAGACCATGGCCAGGCCCGGTGAGGTAGGAAGGAGCTGAGCTATGCCAAGCCAAGCCACGCAGCAGCCCGTCTGCAGGAGAGAAGATCTACAGCCTCCAGCACCTCCATATCTACCAAGGCTTAAAAAACAGGGATTGGAGAGGGGCAGTGGCAGGAGGGGCTCAACCAGCATGCCAGCAGGCCAAAGATGAGACCAATCTAGCCCCAAACCACAGCCAGGCCAGGCCCCAGGGCAGCCAGGAGGAGCTGGGACTCCCAAACCCCAGCGTGACTCTACTTTAGAGAAGATCTAAAGCACCTGCCTGAGGGGATCTTAAAATCCAGCAAACCAGGATCAGAGACAGTTAGTGAAAGTGAAACTCTAAAACTTAATTTGGGGGAGGAAAAGCAGTTTAGCCAATCTGCCCCCAGGGCAAGAAAGCAGTGGGGGAAGGGAACTGCTGGAACCGGCAGCCCCCATCAGGCGGCTTCAGAGCCCCTGGTCTGCAGATAGAAGGGGGGCTGAATCGATTGATCAGGGCCAAGTCCTCTTGTGTTGAGTGACCAGGATACAGATTGTGGTCTTGCGTGGTGGTCTTGGGGTGCACTTTCAGCAAGCCAAAGCTGGGGGGATCTGCAAACCCCCCTAATAACTCTGGCAGCTGGGAAAACCCCAGAAATTTAGAACGGAGCTTTCCCCACTAGAAGCAGAGTTTCACAGA
>JAQQSW010023317.1:0-10294 GCA_028646575.1 Pseudocheirus occidentalis
TGCTTCTCTTGTTTCTTGTACTTGAAAGTCAAACTTTCTGTTCAGTTCAGGTTTTTTCATCAAGAATACTTCAAAGTCCTCTATATTATTGAATGACTATATTTTTTCGCTGCAGCATTATACTCAGCTTTGTGGTTTTAATCCTAGCTCCTTCGACCTCTGGAATATCACATTACAAGCCCTTTGATCCCTTAATGTAGAAGCTGCTAGGTCTTGTGTTATCCTGATTGTGTTTCCACAATATTCAAATTGTTTCTCTCTGACTACTTGCAGTATTTTCTCCTTGCCCTGGGAACTCTTGAATTTGGCTATAATGGTCATACAAGTTTTCTTTTCGTGATCTTTTTCAAGAGGCTATTGGTGAATTCTTTCAAATTCCATTTTGCCCTCCGGTTCTAGAATATCAGGGCAATTTTGTTCAATAATTTATTGAAAGATGCTGTTTAGTCTCTTATTTTGATCATGGCTTTCAGGTAGACCAATCATTTTAAACTGATATCTTCTGGATATATTTTGCAAGTTAGTGGTTTTCCCAATGAGATATTTCACATTTCCATCTATTTTTCATTTTTTTGGATCTGTTTTATAGCATCTTGTTTTCTCATAAAATCAGGTCATTAGTTTCCAATTCCTCCAATCTAATTTTGAAGGAATTATTCTCTTCAGTGAGTTTTTGCAATTCCTTTTTCCCTGTGGGAAATTCAAGTTGTAAAACATTCTTCTCCTCATTGGCCTTTGGGGCCTCTTTTGCCATTTGAGTTAGCCTATTTTAAGGTGTTATTTTCTTCAGTATTTTGGGGGGTCTTCTTTAGCAGGTTGTTGACTCACTTTTCATGATTTTCTTGCATCATCCTCATTTCTCTTTCCAATTTTTACTCCACTTCTCTTACTTGATTTTCAAAATACTTCTTGAGCTCCTCCATGGCCTGTAATCAGTTCATATTTTCTCAGAGACTTTTGATGCAGGAATTCTGACTTTGCTGTCTTCCTCCCACTCCATGCCTTGATCTGTTTTGTCCCCCCAAAATAATTCTATCATTTGTTTGTTCTTCTTGTACTTGTTTATATTGACCGCCAAATTACTTGACTTTTGAGCTCTTTGCCATGGTAGAACTCTGCTTCCAGAATGGAGAGATATATGTCGCAAATTTCTGTGGTTTTTTCAGCTGCTGGAGCTATTAGATGGGTGCCCTCTCTACAGTCCACACATGCTCTGGCTCCCTGGTCACATACCCCAGGACCACCACCCAAGACTGGATGCAAGCAGGTCAAAGCAAGAGTGATTAACCTCTGAATGATTTCTTGATCCCCCTACAGCAGTGGCTGTAAACACCCCACCTCCTCATCTTCTTGCTCCAGTGATAGCAGCAGGACAGCCCTCCCCCTCTTCAAACAAAGTTCCACACTGACCTTTTACTTTGTCTTTTGCATTTGTGGATTGAGTAGTCTGAAAATCTCTACAGCTGCAGTGATGTACTTCGGTGAAGTCTCCTCCCATTGCCTCTGGTTGGGGCCACCCTGGGGCTGTAACTGTGGTTCAGGTGGGACTGTTCTCAACTCCCAGGATCCTTCAATGGAACCTTCCTGCCTGCCTGCTATGCTTCCTTCAGCAGGAGATTTGTTCCTCTCTGTCACTTTGTGGGTTCTGTAGCTTCAACATTTGTTTATAGTCATTTGTACATGTATTAGATGAGGTGGAAGCCAGAACCGAGGGGAAGTCCTGTTTCTACTCCACCATCGTGGCCAAAAGTTTGGATTTCTAAACACACTCAGAGACAGAAAAATTGATTATATAGAATGATATACACAAGATAGACAACAGTAGAGCGGGTGTTTATTTTTAATTGGCTGGGAATGGAGGTAGGGACTTCAGACATTGAATGATATAATTATTTCTCAGCTAAGGGGTTAATCAAAGTATTAATGCCAGAGATTATCCAAAGAGAATGTTATAAATCCCTTACATTTGGCCTTGAAATAATTTTATTAATATGCATATATATTGATTCTTATGTGACCATATACTTGTATATTTTGAATATATTATATTAACTCATATTTATATGCCATTAAATGCTCTATTATTCATTTAAGTGAAGTTTTGTTGCAACTAACATTTTTACATATATGTCAGTGGCAAATTCTGATCATTCCTCTATAAGAATAATTTTGGCTTTCCTCTCATTCCAGAAAGAGGGCTTTATACACCAGTTATGTAGAGCTAGTTCAAATCTGAAAAGTAGAGTCAACTATTTAATTTTCAGTGTGAGCATTTATCCCTTGGAAATCAGACAGGGCTACACATGAGGTCTTCAGTTATCATTTTTTATTGTCTACCATGGTTGGGGAACCTGCAATCTAAAAGCTGTATGAGGCTCTCTAGGTCCACAAGTGTGACTTTTTTACTTTTCTGCACTTGAGAACATGTAGAGGCACATGTGACCTCAAGGTCACAGATTACCCACCCCACTCTAAACTAGTGATCTAGTGATCTACAATAGATCTAGTCATGGATAAAAATATTAATAACGGAAAATTAACTCGTCATTTGTTTTCAGAGAGTCCATTGTTAAACACATATATGCCCACCCCTACTGGCACACACACATATATTTTTGTATGAATACATTAGCATATATACATATATATGCACATAGAGTTATATAATTGTATATAGTTATATAACTAAGTATGTACATATATAAAAACTATATATGTATATGTGCTTTTATATATCTAAATACATAGTATCTATGTATTTACATCTGCTTTTATCTATCTATATCCATCTATCAATCAATCAACCTATAAAACACTATAGAACTCTATGTGGGTATGTGTGTATATGATTAAAAAGTCCTTTAAAGTCAGTATTAGCCAATCAATATACATATGTTCTGAAAGTGAAAACCTAAGTCTAACCATAGGAGAGGTCAGTCCTTTTCTGTTCTCTCAAACAATATTTTTACCCTGAAGCCCTGAAGGCTAGATCTTAAAGCAGAAGGATAAAAGTAATACAGAAGCAGAACTTTCTCAAGGATAAAGAGCATAGAGATTACTCCATTTAATTTTTTTTACTCTTTCCACAAATGTGGTGACACATATTAGAATCTCTAAATATGTGGGCCTGAGAGAATTGCCCCCTGATGAACTGAGCTGAAACACCAGCAAATGGGTGAGGGTTCACATAAACAGCTACTTCTTATCCTTTCTAGAACTGGACTATTAGGAAATGCATGTATGTATAAATAACAAAGAACAAGAATGGAACCCAGGACACAGACATGTGTGTACCATCTTATTGCCTCATTAAGTATGTTGTACAGTTATCAAAGTTTGAAGCTAATCGCCTTCCTCACTATGGAGCAACAGCATAGTGCCTACACCTCTGCCTGGTGTATTCTAAAGTAGTTTCTTAAATATAGTACATTGAAAACTGACAGCCATCACTTTTTTTGATAATGTAACATCTTCTAAATTGTAGAAAAATAGATGGTCATTGTCATTTTAGTTTTTTTTAATGTAATCTATTTCAAAACTGTCAGTCCAAATATATATGTAATAGTATAACTATTAGGCATAATGTGGCATATAAATCCCTTAACATTTATCAGTAAGAACTGTCCACCAGAGAGTTTGATTCAATAGAGCAATCCATTACACAGCCAAGAGGACTAACAGAGATTACCACATACACATTCGTATGCACACACACACACAAACCTATAGACATATACAAAGAGATTTAAATCCTTCATTATATTGGGTTTAAGTCAGCACTCAAACTATTATCAGTCTGAGAGCATACAATCATAGCAGCAGCAGGTTGATCAAAAATTCCAAAATTTATTGTAGTGTCAAGGCACATAGTTTTGCATGCTGTAGATGCACAGTAAATGTACTGGCAATGAAGGAATGAATGAGAAATCTAGCATAAATTAGCAGAAATGAATTCAGCAGAAAGAGCGAATAATAAAGGCATCCATCATGCCAAATTTTCTGAATAATTACTAACAAATCATAATGATGATAAGTAATAAAGTGAATTTAAAAAATAACGTGAACACTGCTTTGGATATGTAACCAAGTGGAGTAGTCTCATCTCCCCTCGGTTTCACAACCTCCATGATTTTACTGTGTTGTTTTCAGCAAAAATAGAAATGTGATCCATTGGGGGACTGACTGCAGGATATTTTATTCTATTTTGTATTAAAATGTAATAAAGGGGATGAGCTAAGCAAACCTAAAAAATCAATTCTACAGAAATGTCAGCAACTGAAACAGAAATAACACAGTGGGGGACCAGGAATGTGAGCAGTCAGCATTTAAGGTGGGAAGGAAAAAAAAAACACACTGACTTTTAAGAAAGAAGCACCCATAGCTAGACATAAGGTTTAATAATTCGGATATTAATATTATCACCAATAAATTTCAAAGCAATAAGGCTTCAGTCTAAGCCTACAATAAATCACTAATGCAGCCATGACTAGTGTTGTGGGATACATAAAATAGAAACTATCACAGTAAATATCAGTTGAAAGTCAGACTTCTATCTTGAAAGACAAAGAATATTGGAAATTATGTTTAAATCTATTGTTTTTTTCTGTTTTTTTAAAAGTACAACAATGAATATGGTATGCTTCTTAGTAAGATGCAAGGTAAATCTTTGAGCCTCAACTAGTTTTAAGCTAATGAATATTACAATAATGATTTATGAGTGCATCTCCAGATTTGTGAGTTCATCTCTTTGGGAAGCTCACAAAACAGAAACATCCTTGAATGATCCATAGTAGTAATTCGTTGGTACTTTTTAGTCTTAGGGCACTGTGATGTTAAAAAATTTGCCCATGGTCACCCAGCTAAAAATTAATTGAATCTAGGCCCTGGACCTAAGTCTCCCTGATTCTGACACCATCATGATTTACTCTTTCTGTAATGAGTGACATATGTTACTGAAGTTAGTTTTTCAGCTTAAAAAAAGATGATTTCTGAGCATCCTCATGTTTTAGGTCACAGACATCATGTGCAAGTGTACATGTGCATGCAAATAAACCTCCATAAAATTTTCTGATTATTATGCCACTCAGTCAACAAGCATTTTTAAACCACCTACTATGTGCCAGGTATTATGGTAAATGATAAGTTATGCCTAAACATGAACCTAATTAAACAATATCTTAATTCTTATTTCCTTATTACATTTGGAGTTTTTTCATAATTAGAGTATCTAAAAATACAAAATAAAAATAAACAGATGGCTTGTTTCCTCTTTTGTAAAAGCACAGTGTTGAAATTATTAAATACTAGATTCTCATAAATTTCATAGCTGTTAATAATTCTAGAGCAATCATTAACTATTTGCCAGTACCAATGCCAATGCAGCCTTCTGCCAGAACACAGAACAATGAAATGACAATGTTATTGAAGAAATAGAAAGTACCTAGAGGGTACTTTGCCACTTTAGCAAAGGATCATAGTATCATAAGACTACAAATCTAGACTGAAAATCTCAGAGGTCATCCAGACCAATGCTCTTCTTAATTAAAACAAACAAACAAACTGAGGCCTGAGTAGATAAAGTGACTTTCTGTATGTCATATGAGGGGAAAACATCAGAGGCAGAAATTGCAGATAAGTAGTTGCTTGGCAAGAATGGAAGGGTATTTCAAAGGAGAAGGCTAAGTATTTTTTTCCTTTTTTAAAAATAGTATTTTATCTTTTGCCAATTACATGCTAAGGAAAAAAAAATTAGTATTTATTTTTACAATACTTTGAGTTCCAAAATTTTCTTCCTCTTTCTCTTTTCTGAAAGTAATAGGTAGTTTGATGTAGTTTATATATGTGCTATCATGTAAAAATATTTCCATATTAGTCACAATTGTGAAAGAAGAAATAGGTCAAAGGAAAAAAAACACAGAAAAGAGTAAAGTGAAGGCAGAAGAAAGAAAGGCACTGTCAGAGGAGAGAAAAGTTCATACAGAGATGAAATTGATATTCCTTAGTAAAAATTTAGATATAAATGTAGAGATAGTGAAGAGTTTAATATGACTCTTGGGTTGTCAGCCTGAGGATGATGCTGCACTCTATAGTAAAAGGGAAGGAGAGGGGAACAGTTTAGGGGGAACAATAAGGAATTAAATTTTGGACACATTTTAAGATGTCTCCTGGAAATCCAATGTGAGTTGTTTGGAAGATTACTGGAGATGCAAGATCATAGGTTAGCACAGATTGGGGCAGGATAGGTAGATTCGAGAATTATAAAGGAAGAAATTGTAATTAAAACCATGGGAGCTAATGGGTTTGCTTGTTAAAGCACCGTAGGTTATAGAGAGAAGAAAGTGTGAGACAGAACCCTAAGAAATACTTACAATTATAGAAGGCACTACATTTAGGGTAATCAAGAGAACCTCTGATATTTAATTCACATGAAAGTAAATTACTGTAGACAGTATTTATTTTGTTATCTCTTCTTAAAAAATTTTAATTTAATTGGAACCAGAAGTTTCTTTAAAGATATAAGGCTGTGAAGAATAAGACTGGAAGCTTCAGCAACATTAAGGACATATTTTTTTGTAGGGGTGGTATTCTAGGATGCTCTGAACACACCTTATTTTAGGTCCCCAATTATTTTTATTTTATTATCTTCCTATTTCTGCTTCACAGAGTATAATTGTTCATGTACTTACACTACTAGTCTTTACCTAGGAGACAAAGAAACTTATCTTTCACAAAAAGGGGAATTCCCACCAATGTAATATCAAAGATGAATCTTAGATTGGGTTACAGGTATGTCACTATTCCTGAATGTGCTTCAAATTCTTGATGGTTTCTTTATATGCTTAGGTATACTTATGTGTGTGTATGTACTCTCTTTTGAGAGGAGTTTGGGCATGGGATCTGAGATTGTATCTGTGTAGGCAACTCCCAGGGAGGAACTTCATTTCAGAGAGAGATGCAGTTTAGCTCCTGTATCACAACTTACAATTTAGAGAGTTCTTCTTGGGACACTGAGACGTTAAGTGACATGGTAAAGAGGTCACAGAGCCAGGACCTGTCAGTATCAGGAAAGGAACTCAAATCTTCCTGACTCTGAGGTCAGCTCTCTATTCACTGTTAAAGCAAATTTTCTCCCTTTCCTTTTCCTTCCCTCCCTCTTCCTTTTCTTCTCCTTCCTCCTCTTCTCTATCTCTACATCTTTCTGTCTCTCTCTGTCTCTTCTGTCTTTTTTCCATGTCCCACCATGTTGTCTTATACTACACACACACATAATATATGTATATATGCACATACATAGGTGCATTATAAGTATATATACACATAGGCACATATGCATGCATAAACACGTAATTATATACATATACATAGTCAAACTCTAGAAATATGTAAAGATTAAATTACATTTTCTAAGAGCTCACACCATTGGTTACTGACAGAGCTAAGAGTAAGACCTAAGCCTCATGACCTGTAATACCTTTTTATTTTCTTAATGAATTCATTATATTTCCAAGATTAGAATGGGTTCCTCTCCTCCTGGGCTAGAGATTTCCCTCTTTTATGTTTACATATGCTTGGAAGAAGGGTAATAGGGAAAATTGTGAACATTTTTATTTTATCCTCTGGTTTCACCTTATCTCAAAGTTCAGACCTGCTCACCAAGATTAATGAGAGACATGTATAAGGAACAATTTCCCTTTGAGTGAGTTCAGGAGAGGAATACAGATTCTCTGAAATCTTCATAGGAACCAATAAAAAATAGCAGGTAAAAGTAGAAACAAATACCTCCTTTGTCTTATCTCCTCTAAGGTGCATTGGACAATTTATTAGCTGTGTGACCTTGAGTAAAAGTCATTTTTCCTCAATGGTTCTCATTTTTCTCACCAATAAAATTAAGATGATTAGATTAGATAATATCTAAGGTCCCTTCCTGATCAATATAATGCTATGAAAAGAAACATATCTTTATCTACAGCTCTCTCTCTCTCTCCACATACACGTATATATGTGTGTTTTTATATTTAAATGTATATATGTATATGTATACATATGCACACATTACATATATACACGTATATGTTTGCTTTCATTAACTTAGAAAAAAGATCTATAGAAATATCATTATAAATAAAACTTCAAATATTGTTCCCACTTTCTACTTTTGAAATGCACTCAGCACTGAGTAAATATCAACATTTAGATTGATATTAATTTGCAGACTGAACACCATGAAAAGACACATATACATGTAGTGAATTATCTGTGGATAATTCAAACTGCTGGCTCTTCAACCAAACACACACAAGCATATGATAAGCAGTTGGAAAAGAAGTTAGTAGTAGTGAGTGTCTGCATTTTCAATCAAGTGAAAGACCATAATATTTTCCAGGTAGTTCTGACTGAGGCCTAATGAAAATTCTTGGCATTAGACCATTTTAATGAACCATTAGCATCTTTGCCTGGTAACCACGCTGTCACATTAGATTTTTCAAAAGGAATGTTTATACCAATGAGTCATTTCCCTAGAGAATGACTGGTTAGGAAAGGGAATAAATGAGATAAAGGGAACTGGAGGATATAAACTTATTTGGGTACTGTGGACATCAATTTCATGTAACCTTAAAAAAATTACTTAATACGCTAAATGATGTTCACCTGTCTAATGGTACATTAGGAAACTTAAATGAGTTAGAGATCATAGACATCATTAAATAAAAGTCTCAGTGGACTTCATACATTTACTAATGTGGAAGTTATTAGATTCCTTAGAAAACTCTAACTGAAAATGTTTGTTTTCCTGTTGTTATTCCATTTGCTGTATAGAAAACAGGAACTTTTTTGAGCACAAAATCTATTCAGTAGAAGTGAAACAAGTGGTTTTGTAGTATTTTTTTAACCCTATCCATACCATCTGGATTCCTAGTTGGTAATGGAATTTTGGGAAATAGGATGACTTATGTGTCTTTCCTCTCTCTTTGTCTCTCAGATAATTAGTGAATTTTTTAAAATTACAGACAACAGGATCACACTTTGGCTTAGCTGCTGGTGGGGAAAAAAACATTTAGAAGACTCATCTAATGTGTGACCTTTAGAAAGCTGCTTTATGTGTCTGTCGCACAAGTATCTTATCTCTAACATGATGGACTAGAGCAGCGATTCTCAACCTGTGGGTTATGTTCAATTTAAATATAACCTGCACATCAGATATTTACATTATGATTCATTACAGTAGCAAAATTACAGTTTTTAAGTGGCAATGAAAATAATTTTATGGTTGGGGGTAACCACAACATGAGGAACTGTATTAAACGCTTGCAGCATTAGGAAGGTTGTGAACCATTGGACATCTAAGTTCCCTTCCAACTTTAATTTTATAACCTTCTGACCATTGATAAATTTGATGGATTGCCAATTTGGCATACTCAAGAATATTGCAAGTGTAAATCATTACATGTCTTGCTGCCCCCACACCTCAAACTTGGGAAGGATGGAGTATTCTGTGATTTGGGAATTAGCCATATGCCTGCATTATATTTCAATTTTTAAAATGTATCAGTGATGTTAACAATGTGGATATCCCTACCAATGGTATAGATCTAGAATTTCTTTTTGTTATGGGATTCTTGACTATATCACCCCATAAATTGCCCCAAATAATCCAATTAATGCACTGACAGTCTGTCTTTTTAAAAATTATTTTGTATCAATATCAATATGACTGCAGGACAGGAATTATCTATTCTTTTCTCTGACTACATATCTGGTCCATCCATCTCCATTGCTAATCATTTAATTCCTGAAGGAATATTATTCTTGAGAATTTTGTGAAAAAAAAAGAAAAGAAGTTCTTGTTGTTATCATACTGTGATCTCTGTACCTACTCAAAGTCTTTCCACATGTCTATTTTTCTTTCTCTTTTTCACTGGACTTGTGATTCAGTCAAGCTAGGGAGCTTCCTATAAAGTATTTATTGTATCAGTGCAAATGAATTACTTCTCTGTCAAATATATAATCGGGGAATTACCTGGAACATTGAGAAGTAAAATGATTTTTCTAGGGTCAAAATCTAGTATGTGGCAGAAAAAGGATTTGAACCCATCTTTTTTTTTTCCTGACTATGAAGTTAGCCTACTTTGCACCATGTCATGCTATTTTTCAATCCTGAGTTATACATATATGTACACATGTACACATTCATCCTTCCCCTGGGAATTTGGCCCCACTTTTAGAATAATGTTATCATATATTCAAAGTAACATTTTATTGAACCAGAAAGGGGAACTTAAAGTATGCCTTGAAA
>JAQQSW010023318.1:0-10294 GCA_028646575.1 Pseudocheirus occidentalis
ACCCAGGATCTGGCAGCTTCTACACTAAGGGACTGAAGGGCCTGGAATATGATGTTTTGAAGATTAAGGGAGCTGGGATTAAAACCAAGAATCACCTACCTAGCAAAACTGAGTAGAATGTTCCAGGGGAAAATATGGTCATTCAATGAGGTGGAGGACTTTCAAGCACTCTTGTTGAAAAAAAAAACAGAACTGAACAGAAAATTTGAAAATCAATGCAAGAAGCATGAGAAGGTAAACATGGGAAAGAAATCATAAGGAACTTATCAAAGTTGAACAATTTACATGCCAATATGGAAAAATGATCATAGTAACTTATGAAACTTTTCTTAGTATGAGGATAAGTGAAGGGAACACAAATGTATATATATGTATACTTACACATATGTCTATATAGGAGGCTATATATGTGTATGAATACATATCTGAACATGTATGTATATGTGTAAATAGAAGGTATAGGATCAATTGAATACAAAGGGATGATAATTTAAAACGTGAAATTCTGATGTGGGAGAGTACTAGAATGAGAGGAGACAGGGAGAGACAAAATGGGGTTAATAATCCCATATAGAAGAGGCAAGGGATAACTGTTACAACTTTACTTTCATTTACTCTCATTGAATTTGGCTTAGGAAAGGAATGGCATAAACTCTAAACTGGGTATCATGCCACACAGGAGAGTAGGGGGCATGGGAACGAGAGGCGGGATGATAGAGGGGAGGGCAGGGTCTGGGGGAGGGTTGCTGGAAGCACACACTTCAGTAAAGGGACAGGGACAGAGTAGAGAACAGAATAAGGGGGTAGGGCAGGATAGGAAGGAGGGACATATGACCAGACTGTCAAAATATGTCCACTGTGAAGATGTCCTGTGTAATTACACATGCACAGCCTGTACTGAATTGCTTGTCCTTCTAGTAGGGGTGGGTGACAAGGGAGGAACCAAAAGAATCTAGAATTTAAAACTCTGCAATACATGTAACTAGGAAGTAAGATATACAGGGACTGGCGTAGGGAGATCCACCCTGCCCTACCAGAAAGTTAGAGGGGTGTTGGAGGAGGGCACAAAAGAGAGCAGATTAGTGGAGGGCCTTTACAGTGGGATTGCTGTTTTGGGGTTTGGGGTAGGGGAAAGACGGGGAGAAAATTTGTAACTCAAAAATCTCATGGAAATGAATGATGTAAACAAGAAAACAAATAAAAAATTTATATTTAAAAAAATTATCAAGGAAAACTATCCTGATATTCTAGAACCAGAAGGTAAAATGAAAGTAAAAGACTCCATTGCTCACCTCCTAAAATGCAAACTGCCAGTAATATTATCGCCAAATTCCAAAGCTCCCAGGTCAAGGAGAAAACATAGCAAAAAAACAGGAAGAAATGTAACTCAAGTATCATGAAGTCACAGTGAAGATTACACACGATTTAGAAACTTCTGCATCAAAGTTTCAGAGGGCATTGAATATGATATTCCACAGGATAAAGGAGCTAAGATTGTAATGAAGAATAACCTATCCAGCAAAACTGAGTATAATCCTTCAGAGGAAAAGAGAGCATGCAATGAAATACAAGATTTTCAAGCATTCTTGAGGAAAAGATCACAGTTGAATAGAAAATTTGACTTCAAATACAAGACTCAGATGTAGCAAAAAGGAAAACTGGAAAGGGAAATCATAAAGGACTTAATAAGAATAAACTGTTTACATTCCTATATGGTAAGATGATACTTGTAACTCATAAGAACTTTCTCATTATTGAGGCAGTTAGAAGGAGTATATATTGACCAAGGCACAGATGTGAGTTAAAGATAAAGAGATAAAATTTTTAAAAAGTATGAGAATAATGTACTAGGAGAAAGGGAAAGGGAGAGATAGAATGGGACAAATTATTTCACAGAAAAGAGGCAAGCAAAAACTTTTACAGTGGAGGGTTGGAGGGGGGAAGGTGAGAGGGAGCAAATGAATTTTACTCTCATTAGAATTAGTTCAAAGAGGAAATTTCATACACACTCAATTGGGTATAGAAATCTATTTTACCCTGCAGGAAAGTAGGAGCAGAAGGGAATAAGAGAACTTGGGGGAAAGGGGGAATGATAGAAAGGAGGGAAGATTGGAGAGGGGGGTCGTCAGAAGTAAAACACTTTTGAGGAGGGACAGGGTGAAAGGAGAGAGAGAGAGAAGTGAACAAAATAGAAAGGGATATAATGGAGTGAAATACTATTAGCAATAGTAATTGTGAAAGAAAAATTGAAGCACATTTCTCTCATAAAGGCCTCATTTCTCAAACATATAGAACTCAGTCATATTTATAAAGGTAAGAGCCATTACCCAATTGAGAAATGATCAAAAGATATGAACAGATTTGAACTGAGGTAATCAAAACTATCTATAGCCATATTTAAAAAATGCTCTTACTCCTGATTGGAGAAATGGAAATTAAAACAGTTCTGAGGTACTACTTTATACCTATTACACTGACTAATAGGACAGAAAAGGAAAATGATGGGTGATGGAGCAGATGTGGGGAAAATGATACACTAATGCATCCTTGGTGGAGTTGTGAACTGATTCAACCATTCCATAGAGCAATTTGGAGCTACACCCAAAGGGTATAAAGCCATGCATACCCTTTGACCTAGCAATACCACTACTATGTCTGTATCCCAAAAGAGATAAAAAATTAGAGAGTAAAAGGACCTATAGGTACAAAAACATTTATTGTAGCTCTTTTCTGGTGGTGAAGAATTAGAAATTGAGGGGATGCCCATCAACTGGTAAATGGTTGAACAAATTGTGGCATGTGATTGTGATGGAATACTATTAAGCTATAAGAAATGATGAGCAGGTTACTCTCAGAAAAACCTGGAAAGACTTCCATGAGCTGATGCAAAGTTACATGTACCATGTTCAAAGTAATAACAAAATTGTAAGATGATAAACTGTGAATGACTTAGTTATTCTTAGAACACAATGATCCAAGACAACTAAGAAATTCATAATGAAAAATGTTATCTTTTCCCAGAGAAAGAACTGATGGTGTCTGAATACAAACTGAGGCATACTTTATTTTTTTTTGGCTTTTTTGTCTATGTTTTATTTCACATCATGATTAATATGGAAATATTTTGCATTACCACTTACACATATGTAACCTATAGCAAATTGCTTGCCTTCTCAGTGAAGGTGAGGAGGAAGGACGAGAGAGAATCTGAAACTCAAAGTTTTAAAAATAAATGTTAAAAATTGCTTTTATATGTAATGGCAGAAAAAATACTAAACAAATTTTTAAAAACAAAATTTTGTTTTCTGCCCTCCCCCAAATAAGTAAAGGGAGAAAAACATGATAGAGCTATTCTGCTCATAATAAAGATAGCTAGGATGAACTCATAAGCTGGCTCTGTGAGGGTAATTGGCCAGCCAAGTGATCGCTGAAGAGGAGTTGATCCAGTAACCTTGGTTGGAAAGGAAGTGATTTGTTCCGTGACTCAAAGCTAGTCCATGTCAGTATTTGGATTTGAACCCAGGTAGCCTGACTCAAAGTTAGGTTCACTTTACACTGCAATACAACAGTACTTCAGGGAGCAATTATGGCCCCTTCACCTGGTATGTCTTTGTTTTAAAAGCTTGTCACTTTCCCCATAAGCAAGATGGAGTGGGAAGTAGAGAAGATGACTCCTAAAGCCCCTTTCAGCTTCAAGCCCTTTGATTCTATGAAAAGAAGGCTCATAATGTGTGTTTTCCCTTCTCTAGGTCCTCTCAGCATTTTCTTGGAAGAGCTTGAGTCCTTTGGATAACAGTATATCCTCCCCTGCTCCCCATCCTACTTCACACATCCATTCCTAAGCCTCTCTTCTGACATTATCTTCCACTTACTCTGTATATATCTTTTACGTATGTAGTTGATGGCATGTTGTCTTCCCCATTAGAATGCAAGGGAGGTCAGGGATTATTTTTTGTTTCATTTTGCTTTGTATTTCTGGCCTTTAGCATAATGTCAGGAACATAGTAAATACCCAATAAATGCTTGTTGACTTACTACTACTGTACCACTCCTACTGGACTACTATACAGGCCAGAATCAGGCTTTGAATAGGAGGAATCTCCTTACCCCATTCTAGATTCCATCACTGAATTTGACCCCAGAGCTCTACATCTTTTGGATACATCCTTTGGATCCTTTGTTTTGCATGTTTGATACAAGGATGAGAACTGAGAGCCAAGGAAGACAAATTTCTTTCACTCGGATTTTTTGATGGATGAACTTACTCAATATTAGCTCAATTAAAATTGTGTTTATAAAATCAGCAACCACATGAGAATCTATATTTGTAATTCTGAAGCATAAAAAACGAAACAAGGGAAATCCAAATTTTCTAGAATGTTTAAATTGAGTACTCAAATTAATTGAGAGCTCTTCAAATTAATTGAGTTTTCCTTAGTTTAATTGGTATTTCTTAATTGTGGGGGGAAGGAAGCAACGAGATCAGAATAGACAGCGTCAGCAGACTCACTGGGGAAATATATTGGTGGAGCTCATTGAATACTGTACATCCCAATTGGTACATGCAGCCTCTCTGTGTAGTAGACAGAGGTGGGACCTGTCTTTTTCTTTGCTTGAGGGAGCTCCCAAGTGAGGCAATTCACTCTACCCATGTGACATCATCTTCTCTTTAACTGATAATTCTAGAATGCTACGCATATCTCTGAGGTAGGTGAATAAGCAGGGTCACACAAGTAATATGGGTCTGAAGTAGGACTTGAAGCCAGATCTTTCTAGTTTTGAAACCAGATTTCTATCCACTACACCACATTGTCTCTCTCCTATGTATGTATGTGTGCATACATGTACGCATGTTTGTATTTGTACACATGTATATTTCTAGATATGTATATATATACACTATATATATTATACAGACATATATCTACATATATAGCAGCTAGGTTTTAGCGTATTGTGGCCCAAGTCTGGTGTCCAGAAGACTTAAGTTCAATATGATAATGACAGTTTCTACTTAATAGGGTTGTTTTGAGGATCAAATAAAATAATTGTGAAGTTTAGTGCAGTGCCTGGTATGTAGCAGGGGCTATATGCATGTTAGCTATTATTATTATTATTTATTGTTATTATTATTATCGTTGTTGTTGTTAATGATTACTTTACACACATATATACACATTTTTTTAGAGAATCAGTGTTAAGTGACTTGCTCAGGGTCACATGGCTAGTAAATGTCTGTGGCTGGATTTGAACTCAGATCCTCTAATCTCCAGGGCCAGTGAGCTATCCATTGCACCACCTAACTGCCCATTATGTACACATTTATATATGTTACATATGTATGTTCCTAACTAAAGTCTTACTCTGATGCTGTACTGTGCTACAGAAGAAGCCTTTAGCTCTGAAATACTCTATGAACAGAGGTCAAGTGTCAGAAGATCCTACCACACTGCAAAAGCTTCCAGGATGGGGCAGCTAGGTGGCACAGTGAATAGAGCACTGGCTCTGAAGTCAGGAGGACCTGAATTCAAATCTGACCTCTGACATTTAACACAAAATTAGCCATGTGACCTTGGGCAAGTCTTTTAACCCCAATTGCCCAGCCTTCCCCCTCGAAAAAGCAAAAAAAAAAGATTAAAAAATAAAAGCTTCCAGGATGGCATCTACTTTTGACCTTACTTCTATCATTCAGTAACCAACCTAGGTAGGCCTGGAGGAGTTTATCATTAGGTTGGTTTTAAGGTGATAAAGATTTCCAGATCCCAGAAACTCTCCAAGACTGACCACCTACTTAAAGAGGAGTTGTGGCCCACCTACACCATTGAAATTATGAAATTACAGATTTATGTAAACATAAAAGTTTACAAATATGTGCATATACAGGGAAGTAATATGGTACAATGGGAAGAACACTGTGCATTCAGAGGATATTGGTTTAAATAATGATTCTAATACCACCAACGAAACCTTGGGCAAATCATTGAACTTCTCTGCAATTTAGTTTGCATTATTTGTAAAAATAGGGGGCTGATCCAGATGGTCAGGCCATCTCTGAGCTTTCTTTCTACTCAAGATCTAAGAATGTATAACATATAGGCAAATATTTAAATACTGGAAGAATCTGTGAATTCATCAGTGTATAGAACTATTAGCTTTATAATCTCAGTTCAGAAAAGTCATAAGGAGCTGCCTGAATCCTTAGAGCAGTGGTTCTCAACCTTCCTAATGCCACAACCCTTTAATACTCATATGATGGGTATATCCATGTGGATGGACCCGCCTGGAACCGACAGGTAGAGGAGAGGTGTCTCAGTTCCTAAGACCATCTGAAATATGTGTTTTCCAATGGTCTTAGGTAACCCCTGTGACCCCTGTGAAAGGGTCATTTGATGCCCAAAGGGGTCCCTACCCACAGGTTTAGAACTGCTGCCTTAGAGTTTATGTGACTTGTATAGAGTCTTATAGCTAATAAATATCAGAACTAGCAACTGAACCCAATTACTCCAAGTGTAGGATGCTATCCCCTCTCTTTCAAGCTATCTTTACATATAGGTAAAAAGAACAAGAGAAATACCCAAAGACTTTCCCTTCTCTTAGACTGTAACATTGTAGAGGTAAATCTGCCAAATGACTGATAGTAATGGATCACGCTTAGATATCAGAAAAACATCAGACCTGAAGTTTCTGATGACATGCTAAGGAAGTGATGTTACAGAGCCTGAAGAAGGGATGATTCTTGGGTTATATGAGATAATCATGCTCCAAAATTCAAAGGACTGTTACGTGGAAAAGATATTGATATTGTTATGTTTCATCCCAGAATTAAGTAGTAAGATTCTCGGTGAAGATCTTAAGGAGGAACATTTAGGTGAGTTCTCTCTCACCGCTAGTTTTTAAGATAGGGCTGAATGATTACTTAGTGTGTATGTTGGAGTGAGCATTCTTTTTCAGGTATGGTTGGGAATGAAAGGTTGCTGTGGCCCCTTCCATTCTTGAAATTCTGTGATTCTGTGAACACATGGCTGAATGGTGACACCTCATCTATTTAGTCACATTAAGAAAATAAAAGAACTGCACAGCGGCTGCTGGTACCATTTCCCTCAGCATGAGTATTTGGATTGAATTCACTTTAATGAAAAATAAATTATTTTTCACTTTTTACTGGACTAATTGAATTTTCAGTAAGAATCTAATACATTTTTCATTTTCAATATATTAAAATAAATTCATGCAGCAGAGGAGATGAAAAGCATTTGCGTATATGAAATATAACTGTAAGTTAGCCTTTCCTGAACTTAATTAAATGGCTATCTTTAATTTTCATAGGATCATATGAGTTGGAGGTAGAATGGACTTTTGTGATCATCTTGCTCAACTCTCATTTTATAGAGGAAGAAATTGAGCCCCACAAAGAGGAAATGATTTGCCTATCACAACACAAGTGGTAAATAGGAGAACCAGGTTTAGAACTTATTTTCCACAACTCCAATTTCAATATTCTTTACATGACAATACATTAGGACTCCAATATGCTAATATTTTATAAACCATAATTCACTCAATCTCTAGTGCTAGCAGTTTGAGTTCTCATTTCTTTGCCCCTATTAATGGCATGGCTTATTAGCATGTATAAAATAGGAATGAGAAATAAGAAAGAAAACATCTGGTTATTATCTATGAAACATATTGGATGAGAGAATCAGGGTACAAAAAAATTCTTGACAGGCTAGAATGAAGGGCAAAATATAAGACAGATGAGTGCAATATGCATTTTAAAAACTAACTTCACAAGGAGAAAACAGAGGAGATCTATCTTGAAGTTCACATAAAATAGGTCTGGTAGTTTTAATAGAATGCAGACTCCATGTCAGTCAACAGTGTGACTTGGTAACCACAAAGTCAATATAATATTAGATTAAATTGACTCATAGTGTCTAGAAGCAAACAGGCAACAGAGTCACTGTCCTTAGGTCAATAAGGGCATACTAAAGCATTGTGTAAACTTCTGGGTACCCCATATTAAGGAAGAGAAAGGAATAAGCTTTTCCATTGAGCTTACTATGTGCTAAGCACTTTTTACATATATAAAATGATATTTGTTCCTCACAACAACAGTGTGAGATTGGGGCTATTATTATTTTTATTTTATAAGTGAGGACACTGAGGCAAACAGAGGTTAAGTGACTTGCCAGGTTCACACAACTAGAAAGTGTTTGGAGGCAGATTTGAACTCAGGTCTTCCTAACTACAGGCCTAGAGCTCTATCCACTGAGCTATCAAATCTCTTTCTCTTTATCTCTCTACATATACACATATATAGAAATATTTATATGTATCTATTTGTGCATGTGTCTGTATAAACAGAAAAGGATTCAAGTTGAGTCTTGAAGGAAGCCAGTGAAGTATAATAGTTTCTTAATAAATGATTGTTCAATTCAATTCAATTCAATAAAAGATTCCATTTTTCTCTACATAGATATTCTCTTAAAAGAATCTGTAGGATGCACAATATGGCAATTTTAGAAAGAAGCCTATATTCACATGAAAATTATATATAGAGTTATGTATACACATAGATATAGATGAGTATATACTATGAAGAATCAATAAAGATAAATGTCCAAAGAAAGAAAAATATATTTCCAGTTTCATGAATCAGTTTCCTTTTCTGCCTTTGTTATGAAAGACTGTCATGATCTTTAGTAGGATTATATGTCTTGAGTACAAATGTCAGTAAAGTGTTTATTGAACCTCAGTCTCTTCAATGGAATAGAAGAGGTGTTAAATACTGATATACTTATGAAATTCAAATATACAATTTAAACAGAAAATGCGAAGATAAACAAACCTAATTAATTTGTTAATTAGTCCTCCTTGCTGTACACATTGGCCCCATGCGTAGTATATACACATATCTCAAAGAAAGCACAGTTTATATGATGAAATCTACTGTTTGATGGTAAACACTATGACTCTGAGTTTAGTGAGAGGCAATAAACATTCCTTTCATTTTCATGGCTGGTTAATGTACCATTTGTAAAGAAAAAGAACAGATGGGAAGAATATGCAGCCTCTAGCAAATTCCAAGGAGACACTTTCCCAAAAGAAACATAATACCCCCTCCCTACCTCCCACCTAACATGGCCATTCACATAGTTACCACAAAAATGCTTTGGGGAAAATGAAAATAAAGAAAACAATAAAAAAAATGAAAGTTGTGTGCCACCAACACATTAATGATAGCTGGCTCACAATTCACCCACGAAAATAAGGATGGTCTCTGAAATTTAAGCTCCATTGATAAGAAATGTCATCAGGCCATAGTCTACTTATTCCTCTTTTTGTTTCTTGGTTCTATTGTCAAACAAATATTTCTGCTTTAATTGGTATCAGAGACTGAGAAAAAGGAAATTGAATGGAAACATGATACAAATGTGAATAGCAGAAATACAAACTCCCAGAAGCATTTTGATGAGTATATTTTTAATATGCATGTATATGCAAAAATATTTTTGTATATATCATATATATATACATACATAGAGAGAGAGACAGAGAGAAACAGAGACAGAGGGAGGGAGAGAAAGAGAGAGAGAGAGAGAGAGAGAGAGAGAGAGAGAGAGAGAGAAAGAGAAAGAAAGAATTTGCGTTCACAGATCTTGCTTGAAGTATAATTAGGGATGACTACCTTGTTGATGAAAGCAGTTACTGAAATACATGGATCTTCAGGATACTTTGCAAAGGTTGTATCTGATATTTGACTTTTTTTTTACCACTTTTTATTTGAGTTTTTCCTTTTTTATGACATCTAACGACTATTCCTTAACCTTCATAACCTATGTCAATGATATTTTTCACCTTTGGTCTTGACTGTTGCTAATAGCCCATAGGTAAATGCAACTCCTTCCTTCTAGAATGTTGCATTAAGACCTTTTGCTGCTTCTTTTCTGAATCCTGGCACCAATCCTACACATGGCAAGTTTTTCTACGACTCATTCTGTGTTCTGAAGTACATGCAAAATGTTATAGAAAAATGAAACTAGTGAATGAGCCCCAGTGAAAATACACTTGCTCAGAGGGACCCTAAGGTTGTGTGGTTTTTTTTTCTCCTATGGCTTTCTTCAATTTAGAGTCACCTTATGCTGCTGACCACTCAGTAACAGAATCACCTACATTTCCTACAGTCATGAAAAGCTCAATGGGATGTTAAATGGCAAGTTGCCAAGATTTTTACTGGCATATAAACATATCAAAACACAATTTCAAATGAGAAATGAAAGTTGGTAGGGGGAAT
>JAQQSW010023319.1:0-10294 GCA_028646575.1 Pseudocheirus occidentalis
AATAGCATTCTTCCAAGTCACAGGGGAATTCACACTTTTTCACCAATGGACAGAGTTCTATACTTAACACTAGGTTACTAGGATCTACTTAACATCTGATCAAACAAATTAATTACCATTACAGTGACTAACAGGGAAAGAACACAAGAAATATTCTACTGGTAAAAGTGACAAGATTTGGTGATCCACGGATATAGACGGTGAGGGGAAGGTAAGAGTTCGATGTTATCTTTAATGTTATATTAATTATATAATGTTATTATTGTAATGTAAATTAATTATATTATATCAACCTTATATTAATTAATCTTTTAATGTTTATGTTATCTTTAACTTGAATATTAAATTAATTGTGCAAATATTTCAAAAATGAGAAAATTCAAAAACTGTCAAGCATTATATTCAAATATGGCATTCAATACTTTGCTACATGCTAATGAAGACACACAGGAAAAAAAATCACTACTTAATAAGAGCTTTTAATCTAATAGGGAAATGGGAAACACAAATAATCATGTTGAGTGTGATAAAGACCCCAAAGACCCTTACCCAAATAAACTCAGAGGTTTCTCCAGGTAGAAACAGAAGCTCTTTATTCTAAAGATAAGTCTCGAGACTATTGGGTGTCACCATCCCAGGTAGGCCTGGTATAGGGAAGCACCCAACATGAGGCAAGCAAGCAGTTAAACACCCTTGTACAAACAATTCTATGAAGAACCCCAAAATTTCCAGATAAACCCCAAACCCCCTCCCACCAAAAATCCTCTAATGCTGGATCATTACCCCATTTGTGTGGTAACATGACCTCACAGTCTACACAGGACCCTGGAAAGCTCTTCTTGCCCAGTAAAAAGACATATAGCTATGATTATCCATATGTAGCAACAGGGGGCTGTTACAAAAAGCCCCTTTCAGGAAGAAGGGGGGGGGGTTTAGGGGCACATCATCTGATTTCTCTGAAATCAGGTGATTTACAGGAACATGAAACTCAGGCCTAAAGAGACCTAGGATCTAGCTCAAGTTTGGTGGCTGTCCCTTTCATTTTATGAGAATGCTTTCACTTATCTCATTCATTATTATGAAAAAATCATATTACACATTGTAATCAACAAGCACCCTAGCATACCCAGGATGGCTGCTAGCACAGGTTCTTAGATCTACTGAAGGAAAGGAACTTAAAATGGGTTAGGAATCTTTAATCAATCAAACATATATCATTTACCTAGTTCAGGGGAAAAAGTCAACACCTTGAACTTCAGAGAGTCATTTAAGCCTATCAAAAGGCCTAGGGGAAGGGAAAATCTTCAGATTCTTGTAACACATAGAGATGTGTGCTGGGATTTAGCAAAAGTGCCAGATGTGCCTAGATTTGGTTTAATGTAAAAACAGAGATATCTGCTATAGTGGGACTGGCCAGGAAGAGGAACTCATCAGTGAAGGGGTAAGAAAACTTACTTTCTGAGACCTTCTTTGCTATCTTGTCATACTGGCTACTCTCCCTGCTTTTCTACTTCTTATCATTTGTTTTCCTTCTGTCTCTTACTAGGGTGACAGATACAAATCTAAGGACTTGTTTACCCTGGAATATAGGACTCTTCTATGACCTTCTTCAAAACTCTCAGTATAAAACGACTTCTACTGCCCCCCTATTGCTTTTGTTTTTGGGTGAGTTCTCTGCTCTCTGTTTTTTTGGCACCAGAAAGTGCCTCCCTTCCTTCCTCCCTCTTCTGCTATTGAGTACTGCAAATTAGGGAAAAATAAATTAAACTTTTTTGTTTTTTTCTTTTTTCCCCCCAAACATTTTGTCTTCCATTTCTTAACCCACAGTACATGAGTTTGGGTCTTTAGTGGTGGGGGAAGGCATATTGATGCTGGTAAAGAAGGAAAAATTTAAAATTTTAAAATTTGTACATATAGTTATTATGCATCTATATTATACGCATATACATACACATATACCTATACATACACACATATACATACATACATGTGTGTACCCATACCTATATACACATACATGCATACATGTATATCTATACATATATCTATATATGTATCATACACACACATATATTTATATGCATACACATGTGCGTATGCTCCCGACTTTTATGACAATATTTTGTGCCAAGGATCAGGGTATAGTTGGAACGATGTTGTTGTTTTTTTTTTTTTAACCAAGAAAAGATAGGTTAAAAACACTGTTCTATTTTTTTTTTTTTGAGGATAAGGGGAAGGCATTCTTTGGCACAGTTTATATGTTTAAGTGAAATTTAGTAGCAAGTAATAAAATGTTTGCCCAATAAAATAATATTTTCTGATCATTCAACAAATATTGTCCTCTAAAAACAATAAAAAATAAATAATGTGAGTACACACACAATTGAAATATGTTCCTTATACCTGTAAGTATTAACGAGATAGTCTGTCATTTTAAGAGGGTAAAGAGGTCAGTTTTGGTTCCTCACATTGTAGAAATGGAAGGAATCTAGGAAGACTTTCACGCAGTATGCATGGAACTTGAATTAAGGCTATAGGTTAGGCAGGATTTCTAAAAAGCGTAGATGAGGTAGAAGTGAGGCCATTATAAGCATAGAGGATTGGAAAAAATCAAAAGATCAAGGCAGAAAAGTATAAGATATGTTAGGTTAAGAGTACATAAATGGGGGCGGCTAGGTGACACAGTGAGTAGAGCACCAACCCTGGAGTCAGGAGTACCTGAGTTCAAATCCGGCCTCAGACACTTAATACAAAAACTAGCCGTGTGACCTTGGGCAAGTCACTTAACCCCAACTGCCCTCCAAAAAAGCAAAAAAAAAAGTACATAAATGACTAGCTAGAGTGTAAAGAGTATAACAAAGATAAGAATAGAAAAGTAGAAGCCAAATTGTAGATGCCCATGAATAATAAATGAAGTAAAACTTGGTTTTGTATCCAACAGAGAACCATTGACAGTTTTTTATTGCACTTAATTGTTCTTAATAATACATTATACTAGAAAATAGCTTACCAATCAATCATTTGTTAAACACATACTGACTGCCAGTTTCTGTGACAAGTACTGAGGATCGAAGTATAAGAAAAGAAATACTTCCTACTTGCAAAGAGCTTGCATGCTAGAGGAAGAGACAATATATATGTATACATATGTAGCAGTTAATAACTGAAAACATATTAACAATTATGACAGTTTGGAGGGTGGGTGTCAGCCATTGGTATGATCAAGAAAGTCTTCATGCATAAGATGATACTTGAGATGCAACTTAAAGATAGAGAGGTCCCTTATGAGTATCATTTCCAAGCATGGCAAATGAGCAGTGTGAGGTCAAGGAGATGGGAGATGGAGTGTCACAATGTGAGGAACAGAGAGACGTCTAGTTTGATTGGATTGAAGACTGACATATAAGATGGGGACAAGTTGAATTGAACTTTAAACACTAAACACAAGATTTATATTTTATCCTAGAGACAATAAAAAGTCCCCAGAGTGAGTGGAGTAGAGGAGTAAGTGGTCAGATATGAACTTAAAGAAAATTACTATTTTCATAAAAAAATAATCAAAAAACCCTTTTTCCTAAAAGATATGAAGAAACATCTCCTGGAAAGAAAAATGTAAACTATCAGCAATCACATGAAAAATTACTTCTCTAAAAGTAAAACAATGACCTAATGCATAGTTTGTCAGAACTATGAATTGCTATAACCATTCTGGAAAGTAATTTATAATAATGCAAAAAGAATGACTAAAATGTCTATATCCTTTCTTCAAAGATACCAATGTTAGTAAAATATCTCAAGGAGATTAATAACAGAAGAAAAGCTCCAATATATATAAAAGTATAGCACCTGTTTTTGTGATAAAAAACCCACAAACAAACCAACCCCTCCCCCCCAAAAAACTAAAAGAACCTATGGGGGAGACAAAATTAGTTGTCCATTTGACTGGGGAATGACTAACTCAACTGTAATTCATGAATGTAATGAAATAAGAAACAATGACTATGATTAATTCAGAGTGGTATGTATGGAAAGACTGATAAAAAGGAAGTAAGTAAAACCAGAAAAAGAATACATATCAATATAAATGGAAAGACAAACAAAAACATTGAGTCCCTTCTTTAAAAATTGTAATTACAAAATATGACTCCAAAGAAAATGTATGAGTAAAATTCATTTAAAATACCAAGTGATCATAATGAGGAAATTGTCACCATTAAGGAAAAAAAAGCCCATTAGATCTCAACATTTGGGCCGTTTGGAGTCACTTGTATGGGTTAAACTTTTCTTAACGAGTAAACAAGAAGAAATATACTTGCCTTGCTGCAAAAAGAGCATAGATTTAATTTTAAAAGTTTTAGTATATGTCACTGGGATGAACAAAACATGGTGGAGGGGACAAAACGAGGAGTAGATAGTAAAGTTTCCCAGATGCCCCTATTCATAAATACTATTGTGTTAATAACATCAAGTCTCAGAAAACTGCAAAACCTCCTGGAAGAGACCCAAAAGAAATGGACCTGACTCTTCATACAGGAATGATGCCCATGCAGATAATGTCCTATCCAGAAATTCTGACATGAAGTCAGGCAAACTGCAGAGCTTGTCCATTGGTAGGAATGTAAGGGAAATTTAGTAAATATGGACAGAGATCACAGGTCAAAGGAGAAATATTGTAAATGGTCACACAGAAAGAATTTGGATGTTGAAGAATCACAGTAAGGCACTCCAAAGGCTATGCTGTGAATATGATCACACTGAAAAACATTGGAATATGACATTCCAAAGGTAAAAAATTATAGGACAACTCCTGGGTATAATCTAGAAGAAAATGTATATATGTAGTAGATTAAAGAACTTTCTAGGGCTCCTCATGAAAAGACCTATATGAAGCATAAGCTTTGAAATACCACAAGAAAAAAGCAAAACCAGGAAAATTAAATGTTTAAACAGTAGGAATTTAACTAAATATTGATGGAATACTACCTTAAAAAAGTGTTCCTTCAGAACTTCCTGGATTAGATAGGGAAATGTGAAAAACAAGTATAGCCTGCAGGTTGTGCCTGTGTGTGTTTGAAAAGTCTTTTGTCCTTTCCTTCCTCCTCTTCTCCTTTTCTCCTTCCTTCCTTCCTTCCTTCCCCATGGCCTCCTTTCTTCTCCCCTGTTTTTTTTTGTTAATGTGGAACTCTCATTTTAAATATATTTATTCTGTTATTTATTTATTTTTATTCATTTTTTACATTTTACATTCCAAATACACTTTCTCCCTCCACCTGTCCCTATCTATTACGAAGACAACTAATATTATATCAATCAGGCACGTGAAGACATACAAAGCATTTTGTTATTCTATTAACCATGGGGTAAATTAAAAATAAAAATTAAAAAATAAAAAGAAATGAAGAAAAAAGTATACTTCAATCTTTACTCAGAGTTCATTGGTTCTTTCTCTGGAGTTGGATTGTTTTTGTCTTCCCCTCTCCCCTTTTAAAATATTATTTTAATTATTTTTCAATTAAATGTAAAGACAATTTTAACATTCATTTAAAAAAAGAATTCCAAATTTTCTCCCTCCCTTTCTCTTCTCCCTAAAATGGTAAGAATTTAAATAATAAACATACGCACATACATACGTATACATATATGTATATATTTGCAGATGTTTAAGTATATACATATATATCATATATCATATAAAATTCTTAACATTTTAGGGAGGACAGAAAGAGGGAAGTAGAAAATTTGGAATATACATACATATATATATGCACACACATACATATATATGTTTGTATGTGTGTGTTTTTTATGCAAAACATTTCTGTATTAAGTCATGCTGTGAAGCTAGGAACATAACAAAGAAGAAAAATTAAAAAAAGATAAAGAAAGTGCAAATAGTATGCTTTGATCTGCATTCAGACTCCATTAGTTCTTCTCTGGATGTGGGTAGCATTTTCCATCATGAGTCCTTTGGAATTTTCCTGGGTCATTTTATTGCTAAGAAGAGCTAAGTTATTCACAACCGATCATCATACAATGTTGCTGTTACTGTGTAAATTGTTCTTATTCTGCTTTCTTTACTTTCTATTAGTTCATGTAAGACTTTCTAGTTTTTTTTCTGAAATCCTCCTGCTTGTTATTTTTATGGCAAAATTATTCATATAACACAACTTGCTCCTCCATTCCCCAATTAATGAAGCATCTCTTCAATATCTAATTCTTTACCACCACAAAAGGAGGTGCTCTGAATAATTTTTATATATGTCCTTTGCATTTTCTTTGATCTCTTTGGAATACAAACCTCCATAGTACTCTTTTTAGATCAAAGATTATGTAGTTTTATAGCTCTTTTGAATATAGTTCCAAATTATTCTCCAAAAAGATTGGACCAGTTCACAACTCCACCAATAGTGCACCAATGTCCTTATTTTCCCACAACTCTTCCAGCATTTTTCAGCTTCCTTTTCTGCCATATTATCTAATTTGACAGATGTTGGGTGGCACATCAGAGTTCTTTTTTTGGAATTAATAGTTATTCAGAGTATTTTTATCACATGGCAGATAATGGCTTTGATTCCTATTTCTGAAAACTGCCTGTTTATATCCTTTGACCATTTATCAATTGTGAATTCATTTTTAATTTTACAAATTTTGCTCAGTTCCCTATATATTTGAGAAATGAGGCCTTTTGCTCCAGAGAAATTTGTTATAAAATTTCTCCTCCATTTACTGCTTTCTTTCTAATTTTGACTGTGCTGGTTTTACCTTGTGTAAAATCTTTTTAATTTTGTGTACTCAAAATTATCCATTTTACTTCCTTTGATTCCTTAATTTCTTTTTTTATTACGAACTTTTTTCCTTGGTCATAGATCTGACAGGAAAATTTTCTATGCTCCTCTAATTTACTTATGATATCAACCTTTGGGGTGGCTAGGTGGTGCAGTGAATAGAGCACCGGCCCTGGAGTCAGGAGTACCTGAGTTCAAATCTGGCCTCAGACACTTAACACAAAAAACTAGCCGTGTGAGCTTGGGCAAGTCACTTAACCCCAACTGCCCTCCAAAAAAAAAAAGCAAAAAAAATGATATCAACCTTTATATCCAAATCAGGTACTTATTTTGACTTCATCTTCATATACAGTAATAGGTATTTATGCTAGTTTCTGTCAAAATGCTTTGTAGTTTTCCCAACAATTTTTATCAAATGGTGAGTTCTTACCCCAAAAGGTTGTATTGTTGCCTCCCTGCCCTGTCTCCTGCCTGCCTTCCTTTCTACTATATGTGAGATTGTAAGTCATGCAAGATAATCTAGGAGATTAGAATAGTAAGGCTAAGTGCCACTTTTGCATATATGTCATCATTTCTGCCTGAGGCATTCTGGATACTCTTTTATTAACATAACCCTAAGCTTAGGGTACTACCAAAACAGGTGAATAATTCAAGTTTCATGCATTTATTTATGTAAACTCTGCCCAATTTTCTCATCTTTGCTGTCTACTTTTCAAGCTACAAGGAGTAACTTGATTCATGTTACACATGTGAGCAACTGGAAATACAACCCTTCTAACTGTCTTTCTCCCTCCCCCTTTCCAACACATAACACAGGTGACCGACAGTGCTTCCCCACTTCCAATAAGAAACAACTGAGGGGGTAGTGAATTCAAGCACCTTGTGTAAAGACAAAGCAATAGCAAATGAAGTGCGTGCCCTGAAAGACAAATTGAAGAAAACAAAAACATACTTATTTGACTGGTCTGCAAATTTATCTTGTTTGTCATCATATTTTAAGCACCTAGACAACTATAAATATGAATGTATATATAACCCATTTGTTTTAGATACATATAACACCTTTGGTCTTACTCCAGTCTTAGGAGAAAGATTAATGGTCTTATACTTTTTGAAATAAGTGTTAGAACCTGGAAATCTTATGATGTTTTGCTTATTGCTAAATAAAGAATTCTCTTGTTTATGAAACAGAGATACATACCATTTGGTATGTCTGTGTGAAGTAGGGTGGTTATTTTCAGCTTTTATAAAGACAAAATATGTATCTCAATTATTCAAATACTAAGAACTCACATGAATTTATAATCACTCTAGGTCTCATCAATATGTGTAGAATAAACGAATATTGCAAAAGTACATACACTATACACACATGTGAATTTAGCTAAAATAAAGCTTTCAGTCCCTATAAGCAGACCTTCTTGAGAACTACCATCCTAAAACCCCCAAATTTCAGATCACATTGCCTCTGACAGTGTATCACTCAAACCTCATATTGTCCATTCAGGTGAGTCAATTTTTTTTTTCAATCATATCTGACTCTTCATGACCCTATTTGGAGTTTTCTGGACAAAGATTCCAGACTGGTTTGCCTGGAAATATCTTTCTCTACCTAATTTCACAGATGAGGAAATGAGGCCAACATGTGACTTGCACAGGGTCACACAGCTCGTATCTGAAGGCAGATTTGAACTCAGAACTTCTTGACTCCAGACCTGGAACTCTATCCACTCTATCACTTAGCTGCCCCATATTATCTGAATCTACCTTTAAAACTTTGGATGAGCCCCCTCCTTTTATATTTGAGTAAACAAAGGCTAAATGAGGTAAAAGTACTTGCCCAAAGTCACCAAAAGTAGTAATAATCCTTTCAATATTTGCTAAACTATTCCTCTGGGAGCTGTGTCTTCCTTGAACCAGGACCCTTTACAAGAAGCATTCTACTGGTATGACCTTGTAGAGCATAGGATCTCCTTCACATCATGGTAAAAAATAGGAATGAAGGAAACCAAGAAATTAATGTACTGCATGGAACAAGTTAAAGGGGGTAAAAAAACTAAAATCAAACAAACCAAAACAAAAATAATACAAAGAAACAAGAACAGCAAAACAGGCCAGAAAAACCCTGAATAAATAAACAATTCTTTTTATTTTTATGGAGAAAATAATTAATTGCATTCTTTAATGAGTGAAAATGCAAACCATCTCTATTATGTTGAGTGCAGTGCTCGAAGCACAAACCATATAGTTGTGGACAAGGATTAGTGAAGCTGGAAATAATAGTCTTCTTAGGGAACCTTAGAACAATGACCACAGATGTAGCAGTTTGAAATTACACATAGCTGGGAAATTTTCTTTTTCACTGCCAGCTTGTGCATAAAAATATTGCATTAGGCCTATAAATGCAATAATTAAATATAATAATAAGTACAATAAATACAATAATTAAAAAGGAATGGTCAATGGTGATTCATCTAGTACTTAAATAATCCTGTGATTTATTTGGAATGGGTCATCAACATTATAAGATATAGCCTTTTCTTAGTTCACTTATAGTAATTCTCTGTTCCTGCATGACCATTCTCTTAAACTTTGGCATTTTATATTAACTTTCCTATGTAGGGATTTCTGGCAATGGTAAGAGTCCTGGATTTTGACCAAGGAAAAATGAATTTTAACTGAAAGCCACATGATAGAAGGATAGAATATCAGACTTGGTGTTGAGAATTCCTGAGTTCAAATGCTGCCTCAGGTATAAATCACTTAATATTTCATCCTCAGCTTTCTCTATAAAATAGGGATGATCATAAAAATAACATATACAACGCAAGCTTGTTATAAGGATCAAATAATACATATTGAAAACTTCAAAGTACAATAAAAGTGATTGCTATTATTTTTTATCTCAACTTCCATGCTTCTTCCTTTTGTGAGCATGAGCAAAGACATTCTAAGCTTAATTTTTTCATCTGTGAAGTGAAATTAATATTACTTATAATACATCCCATAAAATTGCAAAGTAAATCCTTTATGGTTTCATAAACGTTCTCTTTAAGTATAAATATCATTTCTTTTTATTATAATGTGATAGGACAGTTAAGATGCTGCTGCTATATTTTTTCTGTTATTAATATAAATTTTTTAAACTTTCAGAGCGCATTTTGTAAGTGCTATTGGCTTCTTTTCCCCTTTCTGAATGGATTAAAATAAGAAAAAATGTATAATTAAAGAAAACAATCCTTTCTTTTGACCTCAGTTTCATCTAGGGTGTTGAGATTAAAATGCTATGTTCTTTAGTCTTTGTCATATTTTTTTTTGTTGTTGTTTTTGTTTTTGTTTTTGTTTTTGCAGATACTCTGAAGTTCATCCTAGGGATGATGTTAGGCAGAGCATGTTCTATATGCTTTATTTTTTTATTTGTTTTCTTGTTTACATTATTCATTTTCAATACATTTTTGAATTACAAATTTTCTCCCCGTCTTGCCCCTGCCCCAACCCCAAAACAGCAA
>JAQQSW010023320.1:0-10294 GCA_028646575.1 Pseudocheirus occidentalis
AACTGTGAACATTGTACTGAATAAAGATTTGTAATGGAATAAACAGTGTTCACTAATACTGTGTAATCCGAATCTTAAAAACTGTTCACAGTAGCATTCTCTCAGGAACCTACTGCTGATTGGCTTTACAAGACTTTAAAAATAATTTCTATACTTATTGTTTCTCAAGCTATTCATTCTAAGTAAGATGGAGTGTAGTCTGTGACATTTTCAAATGGAATGGGAAAATGTATTGTGTGTGTATCACATAAGTGATAAGTATTTGTCATCTTTCCTCTAAGATGTAGCTTTTTTACTGCTTATATTGTTATCAAAGCATTTTTTAAAAAATCACTAGTTTTTTGTACTTTAAGTTTTTTACTGCTTATTTTGTGCAGATTTCTATGAATTTGATTGAATGGCCACTTATTGTGATTTTTTACACTACTTTGTTTTCACAAGCATTTATTGAGTAAGTCAAAATGTCTATTTTGAGGAATGTGTTTTCTATTGTCGACTATATGTGAATAATAATTTCCTTTAATATGTAGCTACCAACATATTATGCATTCTATGAATAATCTAATAATTGCTTAGTGACTGATATTCTCTTGTCCTAAACTGAGACTTGCATGTATTTTCTTTGCAACAAAGGTTTATGGTAAAACTATAGATGGACAGCAAACCATTATTGCGTGCATAGAAAGTCATCAGTTTCAAGCAAAAAACTTTTGGTAAGTTAAAAATTATGTATTTAATGTTTTTGGAGGGAGAAATTGTTTGAATCCTCTGTATTGACTACCTTTGTCCTTGACCATGCTTTATATTAGTAAGAGTGACTAACAGCAGTCCAAGTATGGTATAAAATTCAACTTAGCTAACCAGAAAGAGGATAGATAGGGTAGGTAGGTAGGTAGATAGATAGATGGATAGATGGATGTGTATATACATGTGTATGTATGGCAGTCAGCACTATTTTGTAATGATAGCCATAAATCTTGAAAAAATATGTATATTGGCAGTGTCTTCAGGGGGAGGGCATAATGAACAGTTGGATATATTTAGAGAAAACTGTCTCCAAATGGAGGTTATACCAGGAGGAAAGAGATGCAGTTATTTTTTTCCAAGATTAAAAAAAATCTAGGAAGCATCAAATTTTTTAATTCCATAACAGTTGTTAAGATTCTGTTGTATGCAGTGTAAGATGATGAGACTGAGGGGGAAATTGTAAAATACTGTCATTTCTTGGTTTCAGGGAGAGTTTTTCTAGAGAGATGTAGTATATGCTGAGAAAAACTTTCTTTTGTGAATTGCTGGCCTCTCTACTCTGGTCTTTGATTCCAAAAGGACATTTGCCCAGGAGGGTTGGGTTGTTTAATGATATGCTTAGACTGACATCTCCCTGGGCATCCATGTCATGAGGAGTAAAATAAGTCTCACATGCTCTTGAGTAATAGAGTTTTTCTTGTTGTCATAGTTATTTGCACATGTGTTTCTTTCATATTCTCTTTATTTAGCATGCAGTCCTCATGAATTGGGTCTACAGCACATTGATCTCTGTATTTCCAGTGTCTAGTATGTTCTTTGTCCAGAGCCAACACAATAGAATATATTAAATTGGATAATACATGGATTAAATTGGATAATGCTGCCATTCAGCTTCAAGACCTAGTTACACCTTTAAAATATATTTTACATTTTTTAAATGTATAGGCTTAATGCACTTAGGTAAAAATCATCATTACGTACCTCATTTTTTTTTAATTCATAGTACATTCAAAAGAAAGTGTTGCTACTTTTCATCAGGAGCCCCTAGATTTGTATCCTCCTTTTCAGACACTTATTTTTTGACTCCAACTCAGTTCACCTCTCTGAACTTTAGTTTCCTCATCTGTAAAATGGGGTTATAATACTTCTAATACCTGCATGAGCTAGGATTGTTATGAGGAAAACACTTGTCTATCTTAAAGTGCTACATAAATATAACCTAGTATTATTTTTATAGTGTCATCGCAAATTTAGAAATGAGTGAACTTTTGTTTTATTTATTTGAAAAGCGTTTATTTAGGTGCCTATTACATTATAGGCCAAACATTATGTTTGTGCTGATCTCTACCCTCAAGGAATTTACTTATTAGGGGAAAACTGTGTGTGTGTGTGTGTGTGTGTGTGTGTGTGTGTGTGTGTGTGTGTGTGTGTGTGTGTGTGTGTGTGTGAAAGAGAGAGAGAGAGAGAGAGATGAAGCAAATATAAAATTTAGCCAGAGTAATTGGTAGGGCAGCTAAGTGACACAGTGAAGAGTGCCAGCCTTGGAGTCAGGAGGACCCGAGTTCAAATATGACCTCAGACACTTGACACTTACTAGCCATGTCCTTGGTCAAATCACTTAACCCCAATTGCCCTGCCTTCTCCCCTCCAAAAAACAAAGTAATTTGGTGGGTAAGGGCAGAGTCAAGGAGGGAGAGATCAGAAGATGGACCTTGTGTAGGAGGTAGCTCATGAGCTAAGCCTTGAAGGAAGCTGGGGATTATAAAAGGCAGCCTGGAGACCTTAGATATCCTTGATCAGGGAAGACATGGTCATATTTGTATTTTAAGAATATCCATTTGGTAGCTGAGTGAAAGATGGATTGGGGAGAAAAAAAACACAAAGCAGAGAGGTCCTCTAGTACTGTTGTTGCAGTAATCTAGGCAAGAGGTAATGAGAGCATGAACTAGAGGTACAAATGACAAAATTTGACAACTTTATTGGATACGGGAGACGTAAAATCAGATCATGAATCTGTCTGGCTAGAGGGATGGTGGCGCCCTCAGTGAAAAAGGAAAGTAAGGAAAGGGTGATAGTTTTGGGGAAAAGATAATGTGTTGTATTTTGGACATGTTGAGTTATAGATGCCTTCAAAATTTGCAGTTCATGACCAGAGTTGAGGGGAAAGAGGCTAGGGATGCATCTGTTAATTAGGGAGTCATCTGTAGAGAGATGTTAATTGAATGCATGGGAACTGATAAAAGCACCAAAGAACAGTATAGAAAGAGAAGAGGTCCCTGTACAGAACCTTGGAGTACACTCATAGAGCATGAGAAGTGAATGATATTCAGCAAAACAGAGAAGAAAGAAGTAACCAGACAGGTTGGAAAAGAGCCAGGAGAAAGGTTTGTCACAAAAATCCAAGGAAAAGAGAACTTTAGGAGGAGGGAGTAATCAGCTATGTCAGATGACCTGCAAGGATCAAGATGAGAACTCAAAGGATAAGGACTGAGGAAAAGCCGGTTATGGTTATTATACTAACCTTAAGTAGTATAATTGTGACATTTGCCTTTGGGGCATATTAGTCTTTGGTTAGTTGGGCATAGTGTTACTGAAATTAAGGCTGCATGTGTTGGTGGTGTGATGTCGTTTCAGTCATGTCTGCTGACTCTGTGACTCCATTTGTCCAGGGACACACAGCTAGTGTCTAAGGCCAAATTTGAACTAAGGACAATGAGTTGTTCTAATTCTAAGCCCAGCACTTTATCTAATGTGCCACCTAGCTGCCCCATGAACCATTCATTGTTTTCTTCCACTATCATAGCATCATTCTAATCTTCTACATATATGCACATTCCCCCTACACATAAACACAATCTATTTTTAGCATGAAATTAATGTTTAAAACATAGTTTAGTTATTTTCCCTACTTTATTTACAGTTGCTGTTTTTATTTTTAAGGAATGGTCGTTGGAGATCGGAATGGAAGTTTACAATTACTCCTTCTACCACACAGGTGGTTGGTATCTTGAAAATTCAGGTAGGTTTACCATTAGTTAGCTAAGATAGTTAAAAATCAGTATATTCAGTTTTATAAAATGAAGAAACTTTTGATCTTATGAAGTCTGGGTCTCTAGTGTCAAATTCAAATAGAAATGATGTAATGGGCAGCATATTGACCTAGGAAATCACAAATTGACATTACCTATGCTCTTTTTTTCTTTATATTTATTCTGTTAAACATTTGCCAGTTGCACTTTAATCTTCAGCCATAGGCAGGAGCTTTATAGCCCTTGCCTCATGCTCCAAGTTTGACGCTTCTGGTGTAGGTTAGTACAGAAGAAGAATGTACATTCTTAGCTGCTTATATTTTTTTACATTAAACATTTTGTCATCAGTCCTGTTTTGGACATAGCTGACAAACTCTAAAACCCATAGAATTAAAAACTACTATTTGTTTTCTGCTTTTCATATATTTATGGTAGGATTATAAGATTTAGTGTGGCAAAGGTCGTGTTGGACCTTACAGACCCAGCATCCTCACCAATTGTATGTATAGGAAGCTTAGATAACTGAAGTCACTTTCCTAACATCACACAGATAATTCTGGAACTGAGACTGTCATATGGATCAGACTCCCATCCCATTGCTCCTTAAATTATAATATACAGCTTTAAACATTATGCCTTGGATAGTTTCTGTAGTTTCTCGGTTATATAGAATATTTTATAACTCAGTGTGAATGTTTTGCTGATTGACTTGACATACCTCTGACTCTTAGTGAAGTTTTTAAAGTTCATAGAACATTATTACAACTTTTTCAGAGAATTTTATTTTTTTCTAAGTTCATTGTAAAGTTCTTGAACTGCAACTGCTTGTGTTATAAATAATAAAGGATAAAATGAACTCTTCCTGACTTGAAGGTACTGTAATGCTAATGCTATAATTTCTTTGAATAGGTTCACTATTATGAAGATGGTAATGTTCAGCTAGTGAGCCATAAAGACATACAAGAATCTCTAACAGTGTCTGTAAGTAATTATATTTTCATACTCAGTTGATCAGTGATCTTATATTGTATTTCAGGGGTTAACAAACTGCCCCTGGGTGTGGCTCCCTCTTCTGCTTTTATATAACCTCAAGCATAGGTAATCACTTCATTGTGTAGTTCATAGTCTATTTGTGCTTTCTCATCCTGGATAATTTTTGTCCGTTTTCTCCCAACAGATTGTTAAATCTTCCTAACATATACTAAAGGCCTTCCTCTAGCTATTTGTACATTTTGTGCAGTGTACAAAAAGTTAGGCTAACTCATGTTCCTCTCTCTAGTACTTGATAACCCTTATGCCTCTTGTTATTTGTCATGTTGGAAATATACTACAGCTTACTTAAGTCCAATGAGCATCTCTCCATTGCACTTTGGGTCACTTCCAATTTTTGTCTTAAAATATTGTGCTGGTCCAAGATTCACTATCAAACTGCATCGCTGGGAGAATCTAAGTAGTGAAAAAGGAGCATTTATGTTAGGAAGCCGCATGAGATAATTGAAAATGCAGCATAATTTCACAAATGTCCAGTACACAATTTTCCTTGTAGTCATTTCTGGATGCAGATTATTATTTGTCTGTAATTCTTATCAATATCTATGTTGATACATTGACTCAATGGACAAGCCTTCCAGCTGCATATCTACATAACAGCATTTTACATCCATTAATTTTTTCCTGTATGAATCATTAGGGTAACCTCTTTTGAATAGTCCTGTCTCTTTTTTGCAAAACTTAAAGCTCTATAATTGTGAGTTCCTGCTGCTGGTTAACTACAATATCCTGAATGTAATCAGCACAATATCATCCACAAATAGAAGCATCTGTAGAACTATATAATCTATAGGTATTCTACCTGCTTCTATTTGCACCTTAGGCAAGACATTGTTTATAATGATAGATGAACACTTTTGTATACAGTAGGTAAACCTCTTTGATGAATTTCTTTCTGTTTTATGCCTTAATTTATAATAGCTAATAATACCTGACATTTGAGATCCATCCTGCCCTACCAGAAAGTCAGAGGGGCGAGGGGGAGGACATAGGAAATAACAGATTGGGGGAAGGGTTATACAGTGGGATGGCTGTTTTGAGGTGTTGAGTAGGGGAAAGATGGGGAGAAAATTTGTAACTCAAAACTTGGCGGAAATGAATGATGTAAACAAGAAAATAAATGAATACAATAAAATTAATTTAAAAAATCTGACATTTACATAGCACATTTAAGGTTTGCACAGTGCATTATGTACATATGTTATCTCATACTCACTGTAAACCTGTAGTGTAGATGCTATTATTATCTCCATTTTATAGAAGAAGAAACTGAGGCAGAAGACAGTGACATGATTTGTTTAAAATCACGTAGCTAGTAAATGTCTGAAGTTGGATTCAAACTGATCCACCTGGAAAGTAGCCTGAAGCTGAATTGTAAAGGGCTTTAAATGATAAACAGGAGTTTGTATGTTAGATTCTAGAGGTACTAGGGAGCCACTGGCTCTCCTTTACCAGGAAATGACATAGTAAGATCTTTACTTTAGGATTATCATTTTGGCAGCTATGTGGAGGACAAATTGGAAGGGAAAGAGACTTGAGGGCAAGGAAATGAAGTAAAAGGTTATTGCCATAGTCCAAGAAAGAAGAGATGAAAACCTGATCTAAGTCTAGCTTCTGCCATGATGTTATATCTTAAGTGCCATTTCTATCATATCACATATTTTATTAGATAAAATAGTAAAATCTGAAAAATGGTCATTTAATGTTCTCTTTGATAAGAATAGATTTTGAAAGAGACACTAGTAAACCTCTTCCATTGTAGTGTTATATTTTTGTTCGTCCATTTCTATCTATGAATGATCTTTGGATGATCTGGCTTAGTTTAATCATTAGTCAGGCATTCTTATGTCTTCATTTTCTCTTCTGTTGTTTTTCACTGTTTAGTAAGGCAGAATTGCCCATATTTTTCTATCATTTCCCTCTGTAATGTTTTGCAAGTGTGCTTTTACTCTAAATGGATGTTAGTTACCCATTACCACTTAGTAAAGTGACTACTTAGCAAATATATTAATTATTTCACTGGTTAAAAGTGATTCTCTGGGTATTTTGGCCTCTTCATTGTTGTGACTGAATTTTTATTGATTAAACTTCTTGGAGAAATGGTGAATATTAAAGCTAACCTTTATCTGTTTTTCATTTTTTTTAGTGTTAACATTATGTTCATTTAAATGTATTTCAAGTTCAGGTTGGGGCTACTATAACTGCATACATATAGTATACCATACATATATGGTATACTATAACTGCATACATCTTCTCATCCTTTCATCTTATGTTCTTTTTTTACCTGTGTGAACCAGTAACTGTGCCACGTGCGTGCGCGCACACACACACACACACACACAGAGTAATCAGTAATTTCCTGTTATAATAAAATTCGTTCTAGTTTTTGTAATATTTGGTGTTTACCCTGTACATAATTTTCAGCTCTCTTTTGGAGGGGAAAATTAATGACCAGGCATCTAAGTAATCTAAAAATGTTTTATGTCATAATTTAAAACTTTTGAACCATATTTTTAATAGTTGCCACTGTTCCCTTTTGCCAACCTTTATATATTTAGAGGATCTTGTCATGTTTTCCGTAGAATTCCTCTGTTAATCAGCCTCTGCAATAAATTTTGTTCCATAAGTTTAAGTGATCTTCATAATAGTCTTGCTTGTGATCATTTTAGATTCTCAAAATGAAAAGTGAGGTGAGCAAGTACTGACCCATGAAATGTTATGGCTTAATGTCTTTGGGTACACAATAAAAAGAAATCCATTAATTCCTTTATTTACCTCATAAAGGAAAACCAACCCATAAGCCTTTTATATTTAATTGTAATTTCTTTGTGTATTATAACTTCTTTTATAACAGTAATGTCCATGAGCAGGTAGTTCCATTTCCTTTCCTAGTATAGCAAGATTTTGATCATTAGGCAAAAATTGCACATTTAGGGTAAGTACTAAATTAAATATTTGTAGACAGTGTGATCTTAGCACCATCTGCCATTCTTAGCACTGTCTTCACCATGTTCAAAGGGGCTGCACTGTACTGAGGACCATCCTTGTAATAGAGTAAGCTACTATTCTTACTTAGAGTAAGCAACTCTAAACTCCACTAATCTGTTACTTGATTTTGCACTTTATCTTGTACATAATTTCAGATTGAGTTTAGTTGATTTTTTTATTGGATAAAATAAAATGCCCTTATGTGAAAGTCAGTAAGTTAAAGTCAACAAGTTTTTATTAAGTGTCTGTTCTATGCCAGACCTGGTGGTAAGCACTGCAAGCCACAAAGAAAGGAAGAAACAGTCACTGCTCTCAAAGAACTCACAGTCTAATGATCTGTATCACTTTTAGGGTAGTTAACTTCATTTTTTTATAGTGTATCATGGTGAGTTAACCAAAATATAGAATTTATATTAACATTTTGTATTAAGCTGTACTGTAGATTTAAATGATTTTGCTTTATTTTCTAATGCCATTTATAAGCATCTGTCGTGATTGTTATATAGTCTTCTAAAAATATTTCCTATTGTAAATTAGCCAATGGTATTACCTCATTCTTTTTTACTATTCATTCTTTTAATAACTATTTGTTGAGCATACTTTTATGTGCAAAATTTTGTGGAAGATAACAAAGAAAGAATAATCCCCACCCTCATGCCATTTATTATGGTTGGGCTAGTAAAATCTATTAACAAATAATTCTAATTCAGTATAGAATGTGGAAATGTAATAAGAGAATACGGTGCTCCAGGATATCAGAGTGGGAGAGCTTAAAGCTGATATGGTTGCTTGTCTTAACGCTAACAGAATGAAACAGGATGGTTTGTTGAGTTATGTGCTGTTATTATTAACTGTAGTCAAATATTTTAACTCATCCTCAAATATAAATGATTGATTTTTAAAGCTTACTTAATTATTTGTTTTTTCTTTAGAATGAAGTCCAAACAGCAAAAGAATTTATAAAGATTGTAGAAGCAGCAGAAAATGAATATCAGGTGTGATTTTCAATATAGCTTAATACCTTATACTTAATGTTGGATAAGGACATTGAAAATGAGAGCCCATGTGGCACAGGGGTTAAGGGGACAGACTAGGAGTCAGGAAAACCTGTGTTCTAAGACAGGCCTCTGATACATCCTTAATTTTGTGACTGTGGTGAAATTAACTTAACCACTTGATGCCAGAGGTCATATAAATTGCAAAGGAGGGGCTGATATGAATCTAGAGAGTTGCTCTATCAGGAGTTCCTTAGGTTAACAAATTCACAAGTTCAGATTTTAAAAAATAGGGATATTGGGGAGTGGGAAGTGGTTTTGAAACCTAGTTTAATTTCAAGTTCTGAATTGCTTTATGTAAGTGGATGCCTTTTTCAGATGTATAAGCAAGTTTATGTACTTATCTACTCAAAAAAATAAATATAAGATAATTCTGATAGTAATTTAAGATCTTTATACATAAGGATTGTTTTCATACTTTGAACTTGTATCTCTCACACCTAGTGCCAGATGTATCAGACACATAGTATAGTTATTTAACAAATGCTTAATCCTTGAGACTAAGATATTATTTTCAAAATTTTAAAAAGCATTACCTTTTTAATCCATTCTAATATGTAGTTCAAAAGAAGTCATAAAATTCAAGTTATTTTGTTTCATTATGACCAAATTATTTTAATTTTGGAAGTCTGCTTATAGAAAATAGATAATTCCCCAAACCATTCAGACTAAAAGTTGTATCCTACTTTTTACAGTAATTGATCAATGTCAAAACAACATTGTTGAACTTAAACTTTTAGTTTATAACATAGAAGTAATTTTAATTATGTGCAAACAGAAGTTTAAAATCCTTTTCAGGAATGAAATTTTAAACTATATAAAGAATTAGAGCCAGGAATATTATCTATTTTTCCATAAATTTATTATTCAAAATAGGAACATACTTTTCTTTTGCTTCTTTAGCTGTTTTGTAATGTGTTACTTTCATTCTATCAGTTTTTAAAACATTTTGGCATTTTAATGCGGCCACTTAGGAGCAGTGAAACAGTGTGCTAACATATGAACAACTCAAGTGTTTTTCTGAAAAAACCATCTGTTTTGTAGACTGTTCTGTTCTTTTTATTTTCCTTTATAACTCTAACTCTTTTCTGTTTTTAATAGACTGCCATCAGTGAGAATTATCAGACTATGTCGGACACTACTTTCAAAGCCTTACGTCGACAGTTGCCAGTTACACGCACTAAGATTGACTGGAATAAGATCCTTAGTTACAAAATTGGGAAAGAGATGCAGAATGCTTAAGATGAACACTGCATGACTGGATCATTTTAGTGTCCTTGTATAAAAATAAAAATATTCCAAAAGTATTCAAAACTGTCAAGTTGCCCATTTAGCATGGGCTTTTGCCATTGAAAATCACTGTAATTAAGTAGTTTGGTTAGAGCACGAGGCTTAGCTAATCAATCTTTGTTTTTCAATTTT